>MCJB01022340.1:54838-122338 GCA_002018475.1 Nicotiana obtusifolia | reverse complement strand
TTGGAAATTGAAATTTTAGGATATGAAATTAATTAACTAGAAAAAGATTAGGATATGAATTAACTAAATTAATTTCTTCTTGTTTTATTTGTATAGATGGAACATCGTACTTGGATGTACAATAGGAATTATCCTAATCGACTGGGATTGAGAGAGGATTTTGTAGAAGGGGTGGATGACTTTATTAGACATACAATGTCACTTCCACCATACCTAATTGAAGGAGTAATTAGGTGCCCTTGTGTTAGGTGCGACTGTATAAAGTTTGGAAAACCGGATGAAGTTAAGCATCATATAGAAAGGGCTTTATAGAAAATTACTTTGTGTGGACTAATCATGGAGGGATCGATGGTAGCCATGGGATATTTCATAACATGGTTGTGGGTGAAAGTAGTAGGTCGGTGGAGAATACAAATAGTGATTCTGGAATTCATCATATGGTCGCGGATGCTTTTGGGATGCACTTCGGGGGTGATTCTAATGAAAATGTTGAACAAACTCCTACTGATGAGGCAAAACGTTTTTATGAACAATTAAAGGAAGCTAGTCGTCCACTACGTAACGGAAGTCCGCACTTTGAGTTGTCTATTGCAGTTAGGTTACTAAGTATGAAATCTGATTGGAATATTTCTCAAGGAGCCATGGACACTTT
This sequence comes from Nicotiana obtusifolia, assembly GCA_002018475.1. Taxonomy (NCBI): domain Eukaryota; kingdom Viridiplantae; phylum Streptophyta; class Magnoliopsida; order Solanales; family Solanaceae; genus Nicotiana; species Nicotiana obtusifolia. The sequence goes on along the minus strand of MCJB01022340.1, from coordinate 121,686 downwards.
CATTGACCTTATGCGTGAACTAGTTGACCGTGATGTCGAATTACCTGTTTATTTTTATAAGGAAAAGAGATTAGTTTCTAAGTTAGGACTTTCGTCAATGAGAATTGATTGTTGTGAAGATGGTTGCATGTTATATTATAAAGATGATGCAGGTTTGGACAGTTGTAAATTTTGCGAAAAGCCTCGTTTCAAGAGGCTTTCCAGCGGGAAGATGGTCGCTATCAAGTCGATGCATTATTTACCTCTTATACCTAGGTTAAAGAGGTTATATGCGTCGATGAGTTCTGCTCCTCATATGAGATGGCACTTTGAAAATAGAAGACCACCTGGTGTTATATGTCATCCTTCAGATGGAGAAGCTTGGAAGCACATTGATAGGACATATCCAGATTTTGCTAGTGAACCAAGGAACATTCGATTAGGTCTATGTGCAGATGGCTTCACGCCTTTTTCTGTATCTGCGACACCTTATTCATGTTGGCCTGTCTTTCTTACACCTTATAATCTACCACCAGAGTTGTGCATGACTAGTCCATATATATTCTTGAATTGTATTATCCCCGGTCCACGTAATCGGAAAAGCTTGATTGATGTATATTTGCAACCTTTGATTGATGAGCTAAAACAATTGTGGTACGATGGTGTTGAAGCATATGACATATCAACCAAACAGAATTTCAATTTGCGTGCTAATTTAATGTGGACAATTAACGATTTTCCTGCATATGGAATGTTGTCTAGGTGGATGACCGCTGGGAAGCTAGCTTGCCCTTACTGCATGGAAAATAGTAAAGCGTTCACTTTGAAATACGGCAGAAAGCAATCATGGTTTGATTGTCATCGTCAGTTCTTGCCTCCTGATCATGAGTTTAGAAGGATGAAAAATGCATTAAAAAAGAATAAAATGGAATGTGATTTTCCACCTCCGATACTTTCAGGAGAGGAAATTTGAGAGAGGGTCTAGAACTTCAGTAAAGTTACTGAAGCTCCACCTTATAGATTCCCCGGATACGGTGTTACTCACAATTGGGTGAAAAGGAGTATATTTTGGGATTTTCCTTATTGGAAGGATAATCTTCTCCGTCACAACCTTGATGTCATGCATATTGAGAAGAACTATTTTGATAATTTGTTCAACACAGTAATGGATGTTAAAGGTAATACAAAGGATAACGCAAAAGCTAGAATGGACTTACAAGAATATTGCAGGCGGCCTGAATTATACTTGCAGACAGCAAACAATGGTAAGGTGTTCAAACCCAACGCAAGTTACACATTCACTTTGGAGGAAAGACGGCAAATTTGTGATTGGGTAACGAAATTGAAGATGCCTGAGGGTTATGCGTCGAATTTTGGGAGAAAAGTTGATATGGAGGTAGGGAAGTTGAGCCATTTGAAAAGTCATAATTGTCATGTTTTCATGGAGACCTTAGTGCCTATTGCATTTTGTGGTTTGCCTGAAAGAATCTGGAAACCCATCACAGAGATTAGTTTATTTTTCAAATACTTGTGTTCTTCCACATTAAGGGAAGAAAACCTACTCCGGATGGATCAGAACATTCGTGTCACTTCTTCTAAGATGGAAAAGATATTTCCATGTGGGTTTTTTGATGTGATGGAATACCTTCCAATCCACCTTGTACACGAGGCACGACTTGGAGGGCCTGTTCAATGCAGATGGATGTATCCCTTTGAGAGGTAATATTATATATTTGATGTAATTTTCTGTTTTATTTTAATGTTCTTGGCTAACCTGAAATTATGTAGGACAATTGGCAAATGCAAATAATTTGTTAAGCAGAGGAATAAGATTGAAGGATTTATATGCGAAGCTTATCTTGCAAAGGAGACTGCTTATTTTTGCTCTTATTATTTTGAAAATAATGCCATGTGCTAGGAATAGGCCCAACAGGCACACAGTCGACCTTAGGAATGATCCATTATATCCGCCTATGTCCATATTCAATCAACCAGGCCGATGTTCTAAAGATGTTAGAAAGAGAAGTTTGAGTAATATGGAGTTCAAGTCAGCTACACTTCACGTGTTGCTAAATTGTCCCGAAGTTGTACTATTTCTCAAGTAAGTATTGATTTAGTAGTTATCAAAATATAAAAATTACTGTGATTACATCTCAATGCAACTACTAAAAATATTTGATATGTCACAGTCACTTCGTGGGTCAATTTGGCCATGATGCTGTATATACGAGATTTGATACGTGGTTCAAATAATTTGTAAGTTTCTCCTTAAAATATTCTAACACTATGTAGGTAAACAATGTTTGGAAGTTATGCTAACATATGAATTTTTTTAACAATATGTATATGATCCAAATAATGGTGTAAATCAATTTTTGAAAGATATATCTTGGGGACCTGGGGTTGAGGTCAGAACAATGTCTAAGTACGTTGTGAATGGATATAAGTTTCATACCGAGTGTTGCTCCAAAAATGAAAATAGCAACAACAATGGGGTGCGGGTTCAAGGTGGTGATGACAACCAAGATGGAGATATTGATTGTGTTCTCGAAGAAATAATAGAACTAGAATATACAGGTTGGCCATATAAGAAATTGATACTCTTTAGATGCAAGTAGTTTGACCCACACCCAACAAGAGGTACAAGAGTACATAGCCAGTACAACATAATTGAGGTTAATCATACGAGGGAGTATGATCGCTATGATCCTTTCATAATTGCACATAATGTTAGGCAAGTGTATAATTCTCCTTATCCATTGCAGCGGAGTAAGTCCGATTGGTGGGTTGTAATAAAAACTAAGCCTGTGGGTAGGGTGGAAGTCGAGAATGTGTTAGATGTTGCATATCAAGATGATATCTCTATTGTTGACCAAATAGTGGACGAAGTTTTAGAAAATGATTTGGAACATCCTGAACACATATTAGAAGAAGTTGATATTTCTGAAGTAAGAATTACAGAAAACGAGGAAGAAGTATCAACTGATGAAGCTCAAACTACTGAGGAAGAAGAATTCCCGGACGAGGAACTATACGACGATGAGCTTTAAACAGTTGGTTTCTTTAACAACTCTCGTTTATAGCTACTTTCTTTATATGTTTCAATCTACATATGTATTATATTATGCAGATGACAGGCAAGTGTCGAGGTAACAATGATTCTAGTAGTTCTCGGGGTCGAGAAAAGGCTAGGAAACCAAAGAGGAGGGTAGAAGATTATACTCCATCTTGTCCTGCCGTTTTAGAGATGCCTATGCCTACGTCTTTCCTCCACCCCAGGGCTATCTGAGCTTTCACAGCATCACCAACCCTACACTTTCATGCAAACACCAGGTCTTTCATCACAGGGCCATAGGACTGTACGTCCGACATACAGTCCAGCTGCCGCACATCCACGTGGATCTCAGCCATCTGTTATGTCATTTATGACTTTTGTACAAAATTTGAGGTCAATCGGACTCGATTTGATAGCTTTCGGCATCGAATGTAGAAGTTGGAATTTATTAGTTTCAGTAGGCTTGAATTGGTGTATCATTCGTGTTTTTAGCGTTGTTGGATGTGATTTGAGGCCTCGACTAAGTCCGTAATATGTTTTAGGACTTTTTGGTATATCCGGACGGGGTCCCGAATGGCTCGGGTGAGTTTTGGGTGGTTAAACGAACTATTTCATCTTTGGAAAAAAAAATTGCAGAAAAACTGGTGCGAATAGTCCAGTTTGGAAGCTCATATCTTGTAATATATAAGGAATCAGAAAAATTGCAAAACATGAAAGTTGTAGCCCTTTGAATCTAGTTTCCAGAAAGATAAACCATTTATCATTTGGATATATGTATCAAAAGTTAAGATCGATTAACCGAAGATCGGTACTGCTGTTATTTTCCAGGCAGTGAGCATGGCAGAAATTTTTCCTGTACAGGACCAACTTTGGAACTTATATCTTGCAATATCTAAGAAATTATGAGATGATCAAAACATGAAAGCTGTAGTCCTTTGAATCTAGTTTCCAGAAAGATAAATTATTTATCACTTGGAAATTTTTATCAAAAGTTAAGATCGATTAACCGAAGCTCGGTACTGCTATTGTTTTCCAGGCAGTGAGCATGGCAGAATTTTCTGCTGCACAGGACCGACTTTAGAAGCTTATATCTCACAATATATAAGGAATTATGAGATGATCAAAGCATAAAAGTTGTAGCCCTTTGAATATAGTTTCCAGAAAGATAAACCATTTATCATTTGGACATTTGTACAGATAGTTATGATTGATCGAAGTTGGCTGGTGGAGTAATTTTGACAGAATTTTCTGATGCATTTTAGAAGCTCATATCTCGGAATATATAAAGAGTTATATAGTGTACAACCTATCAAATGAAAGACTTTCGAGTCTAGTTTCTAAATCTTCAAACCGTTGATCATTTGGATATTTACACAAGGAGTTATGAGCGTTTTAACAAAAGGTGTACAGCAAGGGAAAATTGTAAGAGGATGTACAACCTACACAACGTAGGTACAACTCGATGAAGCCTGGGCAGAATGTTTTTAAGCCTTCTTGTCCGCGATTTTGGGTATATTTTTACCCATAGTTGCTCATTTTGGAGGTTCTTGAAGGAAATTAATGAGGGATTCAAGGAAAATCGATTGGAGGTAAGAATTTCGGACCTAAAACTCGTTTATATTGTGAAATCCACTTAGAAAATGATTGAAGTCTTGCTAAAAATGGAAGAAATAGGTCTTGGGATTTTGAAATTTTAATTGGGTATTTGGAAGACCATTTGGGGTCGGATTTGAGAACTTTTGATATGTACGAACTCGTTGGGAGATAAGGAACCCGTTGATGTGAAAATTTATGAGTTTCGAGAAGTGGGCACGGGGCTCGGGTTTTGCTAATTTTGGAATTTTTGGGCTTTGAACCCTCAGCATATTATGACGTATTAGTTCTGATTTTGGATAGATTCGACGCGCGTGGAGGCCAATTCGAGGGGCAAAGGCATCGCGAGCTAGGGATTTAGCCGGTTCGAGGTGAGTAATGATTGTAAATGATGTTCTGAGAGTTTGAAACCCCAGATTGTACATCGTAGTGCTATATTAAGGTGAGACACGCGCTCGATAATGAGCGTGGAGTCGTTTACTACTGGGGATCGTGACTTGGTCCGTCCCGATTGATGATTTTTACTGCGTATTTGACTGAAACTTATTTGTTATCATCATGATTTGGGCTGATTTCCATATTTGGGCTTTGTGCCAATTATTTGAACCCTTCGGGGATTTTTATCACTGTTTCCTCACTATTTTGATTTATTACTTGAAATCAATCATGCTGTTTTCCACTGTTTTACAACTCAGCCACTGTTACTCAGTTTTGAGACTTAGATAATATTTTAATGATACTTTTTTTGGGCTGAGAACTACTGTTTTACTATGCCTGAGGGGCTTGTGATGATTTTCTAACTGAGTACGGTCGAGGGCCAGATGTGAGGATATACTGAGTGACATGAGACCGAGGGCCTGAGATACTTTATATGCCACGAGGTGGCTTGTGACTGATATGAGGCCGAGGGCCTGAGATACTTTATATACGCCACGAGGTGGCTTGACTGATATGAGGCCGAGGGCCTAGATTTGATGCCACGAGGTGGCTTGATATTGCGCTTGGGCCGTAAGGGGCCCCTCCCAGAGTTTGTACACCCCCAGTGAGCGCGGGTACCCATTGTGATGTGAGATATAGCCCGAAGGGCTGATGCTGTTCCATGTGATAGCCCGAGGGGCTGGTATTGTTCTGAGATTTGAGCCCGAGGGGCTGGTACTGTTCTGTGATATTGCCTGAGGGGCGTAATTGTTGATAAGGAGATTTTACTTGATTTCTCACTGATTTACTGTTTTCAAATGATGTTTTATTGCTTCCTTATAGAATGTCTTGTGCGTTAGGTGCTTTCTTACTTTCAGTCGTTATTTATATTTATTACTCACTGGGTCGGAGTACTCACATTACTCCCTGCACCATGTGTGCAGATTCAGGTGTGGCATTTACCACCTTTCAGTTTTCTGGAGCTGCCTTCACTTGGTGGGAGGCGTACGAGAGGCGTAGGCCGGTTGGTGCGGCGCCCCTTACTTGGCAGCAGTTCTCCGCTCTTTTCTTGGAGAAGTATGTGCCGCAGTCCCGTAGAGAGGAGCTGCGTAGACAGTTCGAGTGGTTGCGACAGGGGGATATTACTGTGTCATAGTATGAGTCGTGGTTTTCTGAGTTGGCTCAATATGCCGTCTGGATGGTTCCGACAGATCGTGAGAAGATCAGGAGATTTATTAATGGCCTTAACTATCATCTCCGTATTCTTATGACCAGAGAGACAGTGTTGGGTGCTACGTTCGAGGAGGTGGTTGATATTGCTCGTGAGATTGAGATGGTTCGTTGTCACGAGTGAGAGGGGAGGGAGGCCAAGAGGCCTCGAGGATCGGGCAGTTATAGTGGTACTCCTTCGAGGGGCCAGTTTCAGCATGGTAAAGGTCGTTCTTTCAGGCCTGCTCAGTCAGCCCGTCCAGAATATCGCGGGGCATCTTAAGGTCGTGGTTATCATGGGTTGCAGCAGGGCCAGTCATCACTCAGCGCCCTTCCAGCTCAGAGTTCAGCTCGTGCTTCGTTAGCCAGGGTTCTTCTATGCCGAGTGCATCTGCTAGACACTCCGGTGCGAGGGGTTCCCTTCAACCCTCTTCCCTAGCACCAGGGAGCTGTTATGAGTGTTGCGAGATGGGCCACATGTGGAGGCAGTGCCCTCATCGTGGTGCTAGTTCGTGTCAGCAGAGGGGTCAGCCCTCGACTTCTGCTCCAGTTACTTCACCACCCGCCCAGCCAGCTAGGGGTGGAGGTTAGGCAGCAAGGGGTCGCCCCAGAGGGGGAGGTCGATCAGGCGGTATCCAGGCTCGTTTCTATGCTATTCCAGGCAAGACAGATGCCATTGCTTCAGATGCTGTCATTACAGGTATTGTTTCAGTATGCCACAAAGATGCCTCTGTATTATTTGATCCCGGTTCCACCTATTCTTATGTGTCCTCATATTTTGCTCATTATTTGGGTACGCCCCGGGAGTTCCTTGCTTTACTTGTTCATGTGTCTACCCCGGTGGGCGATACTGTTGTTGTAGACCGTGTGTACCGATGATGTGTGGTGACTATTGGGGGTCTGAAGACACGAGTGGACCTATTGCTATTGAGCATGGTGGATTTTGATGTCATTTTGGGCATGGATTGGTTATCTCCATGTCGTGCTATTCTAAACTGTCATGCTAAGACAGTCACTTTGGCTATGTTGGGTGTATCGCGGATCGAGTGGCGTGGTGTGACTGATTATGTTCCTAGTAGAGTGATATCGTTCTTGAAGGCCCACGTATGGTTGGGAAGGGTTGCCTTTCATATCTAGCGTTTGTGAGGGATGTTAGAGCTGAGACTCCTAGCATTGATTCTGTTCCAGTTGTGAGGGATTTTCCCGATGTATTTCCTACAGACCTGCCGGGCATGCCACCGGACAGGGATATTGATTTTGGTATTGACCTGGTACCGGGCACTCAGCCCATTTCTATTCCGCCGTATCGTATGGCACCAGCAGAGTTGAAAGAATTGAAGGAGCAGCTTCAGGAACTCCTAGATAAGGGGTTCATTCGGCCTGGTGTGTCACCTTGGGGTGCTCCAGTTCTGTTTGTGAAGAAGAAGGATGGCACTATGAGAATGTGCATCGATTATAGGCAATTGAACAAGGTAACAATTAAGAACAAGTATCATTTGCCTCGCATTGATGATTTATTTGACCAGCTTCAGGGAGCGCGAGTGTTCTCCAAGATTGATCTCCGTTCGAGTTATCACCAGTTGAAGATCAGGGATTCAGATATTGTTAAGACTGCTTTCAGGACTAGATATGGTCACTATGAGGTTCTTGTTATGTCTTTCGGGCTAACCAATGCCCCAGCAGCATTCATGCATTTGATGAACAGTGTATTTCGACCTTATCTAGATTCGTTCATTACTGTATTCATTGATGATATTCTGGTGTACTCGCGTAGTCAGGAGGAGCACGCAGAGCATTTGCGAGTTGTATTGCAGAAATTGAGGGAGGAGAAGCTTTATGCAAAATTCTCTAAGTGTGAGTTTTGGCTCGGTTCAGTGGCTTTCTTGGGGCACGTAGTGTCCAGCGAGGGTATTCAAGTTGATCCAAAGAAGATAGAGGCGGTTCAGAGTTAGCCTAGACCGTCCTCAGCCATAGAGATTGGTAGCTTTCTTGGGTTGGCAGGCTATTATCGCCGGTTTGTTCAGGGATTCTCATCCATTGCATCGCCCTTGACCAAATTGACTCATAAGGGTGCTCCATTTGTATGGTCGGACGAGTGTGAGGAGAGCTTTCAAAAGCTCAAGACAGCCTTGACCATAGCTCCATTATTGGTTTTGCCATCAGCTTCAGGTTCATATACCGTGTATTGTGATGCTTCGAGAGTTGGGATTGGTTGTGTATTGATGCAGGAGGGTAGAGTTATTGCTTATGCTTCTCGTCAGTTGAAGCCCCATGAGAAGAACTACCCCGTTCATGATTTTAGAGCTAGCTGCCATAGTTCATGCATTGAAGATTTGGAGGCATTACTTGTATGGCGTATCTTGTGAGGTGTTTACTGATCATCGCAGCCTTCAGCATTTGTTCAAGCAAAAGGATCTTAATTTGAGGCAGCGCAGATAGTTGGAGTTGCTCAAGGACTATGATATCACTATATTGTACCATCCGGGAAAGGCCAATGTGGTGGCCTATGCTTTGAGCCGAAAGGCAGTGAGTATGGGGAGTTTGCCATATATTCCAGTTGGGGAGAGACCCCTTGCAGTTGATGTTTAGGCCTTGGCCAATCGGTTTGTGAGATTAGATATTTCAGGAACCTAGTCAGGTGTTGGCTTGTGTGGTTTCTCGGTCTTCCTTATATGATTGCATCAGAGGGCGCCAGTATGACGATGTGCATTTGCTTGTCCTTAGGGACAGAGTTCAGCATAATTATGCCAGAGATGTGACCATCGGCGATGATGGAGTGTTGAGGATGCATGGCCGGATTTGTGTGCCCAATGTGGATGGGCTTCGGGAGTTGATTCTGGAGGAGGCCCATAGCTCGCGGTATTCCATTCATCCGGGTGCTTCGAAGATGTATCAGGACTTGAGACAGCACTATTGGTGGAGAAGAATGAAGAAAGATATTGTGGGATTTGTAGCTCGGTGTCTCAACTGTCAGCAGGTAAAATATGAGCATCAGAGACCGGGTGGCTTCCTTCAGAAGATGGCTATTCCCGAGTAGAAGTGGGAGCATATCACTATGGACTTTGTTGTTGGGCTTCCACGGACTTTGAAGAAGTTCGATGCTATTTGGGTGATTGTGGATCGGCTGACAAAGTCCGCACACTTCATTCCTGTGTGTACTACCTATTCTTCATAGCGGTTGGCAGGGATTTATATCTGGGAGATTGTTCGGCTGCATGGTGTCCCAATTTCTATCATTTCAGATAGAGGTACTCAGTTTACTTCGCAGTTTTGGAGAGCCGTGCAGAGAGAGTTGGGTACTCAGGTGGAGTTGAGCATAGCTTTTCATCCTCAGACGGATGGGCAGTCCGAGCGTACTATTCAGATATTAGAGGACATGTTGTTTGCATGTGTTATTGATTTCGGAGGTTCATGGGATGAGTTTCTACCGCTTGCAGAGTTTGCTTATAACAACAGCTACCAGTCGAGTATTCAGATGGCTCCGTATGAGGCTTTGTATGGGAGGCGGTGTAGATCCAGTTGGTTGGTTCGAGCCCGGTGAGACTAGGCTATTGGGGACTGATTTGGTTCAGGATGCTCTAGAGAAGTTGAAAGTGATTCAGGAGAGGCTTCGTACAGCCAGTCGAGGAAAAAGAGTTATGCTTATAGGAAGGTTCGAGATGTGTCCTACATTGTTAGTGAGAAGGTCTTGCTGAAGGTTTCGCCCATGAAGGGTGTTATGAGATTCGGGAAGAAAGGGAAATTGAGTCCTCGGTTCATTGGGCCGTTTGAGGTATTTCGGAGGATTGGAGAGATGGTTTATGAGCTTGCTTTGCCACCCAGCTTGTCGAATGTGCACCCGGTATTTCATGTTTCTATGCCCCGGAAGTATATTGGGGATCCGTCTCATATTTTGGACTTCAGCATGGTTCGGTACTGCTGTTGTTTTTCAGGCAGTGAGCATGGCACAAATTTCTGCTGCACAGGATCGACTTTGGAAGTTTATATCTCGTAATATATAAGGAATTATGAGATGATGAAAGCATGAAAGTTGTATCCCTTTGAATCTAGTTTCCATAAAGATAAACCATTTTTCATTTGGACATTTGTACAGAAAGTTATGATTGATCGAAGTTGGCTGGCGAAGCAATTTTCACAAAATTTTCTGATGCATTTTAGAAGCTCATATCTCGGAATATATAAAGAGTTATATAGTGTACAACCTATCAAATGAAAGACTTTCGAGTCTAGTTTCTAAATCTTCAAACCGTTGATCATTTGGATATTTTCACGAGGAGTTATGAGCGTTTTAACAGAAGGTGTACAGCAAGGGAAAATTGTGAGAGGATGTACAACCTGCACAACGTAGGTACAACTCGATGAAGCCTTGGCAGAATGTTTTTAAGCCTTCTTGTCCGCGATTTTGGGTATATTTTTACCCATAGTTGCTCATTTTTTGAGGTTATTGAAGGAAATTAATGAGGGATTCAAGGAGAATCGATTGGAGGTAAGAATTTCGGACCTAAAACTCGTTTATATTGTGAAATCCACCTAGAAAATGATTGAACACTTGCTAAAAATGAAAGAAATAGGGCTTGGGATTTTGAAATTTTAATTGGGTATTTGGAGGACCATTTGTAATTGGATTTGAGAACTTTTGATATGTACGAACTCGTTGGGAGATAAGGAACCCGTTGTTGTGAAAATTTCTGAGTTTTGAAAAGTGGGCCCGAGGCTCGGGTTTTGCTAATTTCAGAATTTTTGGTATTCTTTGATTGTTTTCGCTTGGGCTTTGTCACCTCAGCATATTGTGACGTATTCGTTCTGATTTTGGATAGATTCGACGCGTGTGAAGGCCAATTCGAGGGGCAAAGGCGTCGCGAGCTAGGGATTTAGCCGGTTCGAGGTGAGTAGTGATTATAAATGATGTTCTGAGGGTTTGAGACCCCGGATTGTACATCGTAGTGCTATATTGAGGTGAGACACGCGCTCGATGACGAGCATGGGGTCCTTTACTACTAGGTATCGTGACTTGGTCCGTCCCGATTGATGATTTTTACCGCGTATTTAACTGAAATTTATTTGTTATCATCGTGATTTGAGCTGATTGCCAAATTTGGGCTTCGTGCCAATTATTTGAACCCTTTGGGGATTTTTATCACTGTTTCCTCACTATTTTGATTTATTACTTGAACTTAGTCATGTTGTTTTCCACTGTTTTACAACTCAGCCACTTTTACTCAGTTTTGAGACTTAAATAATATTTTAATGATATTTTCTTGGGCTGAAAACTATTATTTTACTATACCCGAGGGGCTTGTGATGATTTTCTGACTGAGTGCGGCCGAGGGCCAGATATGAGGATATATTGAGTGATATGAGGCCAAGGGCCTGAGATACTTTATATGCCACGAGGTGGCTTGTGACTGATATGAGGCCAAGGGCATGAGATACTTTATATACGCCACGAGATGGCTTGAATGATTTGAGGCCGAAGGCCTAGATTTGATGCCACGAGGTGGCTTGAAATTGCGTTTGGGCCGTAAGGGGCCCCTCCCGGAGTCTGTACATCCCCAGTGAGCGCGGGTACCCATTGTGATGTGAGATATAGCCCGAGGGGCTGGTATTGTTCTGAGATTTGAGCCTGAGGGGCTGGTACTGTGCTGCGATATTGCCCGAGGGGCGGAATTGTTGATAAGGAGATTTTACTTGATTTCTCACTGATTTACTGTTCTCAAATGATGTTTTATTGCTTCTTTATTGAATGCCTTGTGCTTTACGTACTTTCTTTATTTCAGTCGTTATTTATGTTTATTACTCACTGGGTCGGGGTACTCACATTACTCCCTGCACCATGTGTGCAGATTCAGGCGTTGTTGGTTCCGCTCCGGAGTGCCAACTCCTCCCGTCCAGGCGGTGATTTAGAGACTATGAGGTAGCTGTTGGCATCCGCAGCCCCGTATCTCCCTTATCTTATCCTTTCCATGTTTTTCAAACAGTTGTACCAGATATTGTATTTAGTAGACTTGTATCAGGATCCATAGTTACTCATGACTTGTGACACCCCGGTTTGGGCTGTGTCGGGATGGTTTCTATTATGGTTGGCTATATTTCCGCGAATGATTGCTATTAAATCACGCTTATATTATTTTCATGTTAATTAATTGCCTAAAATGAGATTTTGGTTAAATTGGCTGGCCTTGTCTTCACGAGGCGCCATCACGACCGGGTTCGGGGTTAGGGTCGTGACAGATATACATGGTTTGGACGGTGAAGGTGATGATGACGAGGAGGTGCATCGTGATCAATATAGCAGGACCATCATAGTCCCTGAAGGTGATGGGTAAGAGTTATTTGTTATTTTTACGTTTATTGTTTTGTACAGTTTTACTAAGATATTAATGTGTCTTTTTTTATTAAATTGCAAGTTCATACCTAGTAATATTACTACAAGGATAATCACCCAAGCCACCAGAAAGCTATTAATGGCTCTTATGCGACTTGGAGTGATTTCCCATTCTCGCTTAAGGAGCAAATTTTCAATGAATTTAAGGTATAAATGTTCTTTTAAGCAGTACAATTATTTATATTTATGATATTTTCATCTAAATATGTATTATAGAATATAGCTTGTATATATATATATATATATATATATATATATATGTATATTCTATATAATACTTAACTTTTAAAATACAGAGCAAGTGTGTATGGGAACACCGCTATAGCGCTGATGTAGCTGCTAATTTCCATCTCAAGGCTCGCAAGCGGTTGTCACATTGCTTCTCCAAAGCTAGAAAGTTGAACCAGAAGCCCCCCCTGGTTGCTTCAGCATTTATGGGAGGATTTGCAAAGGCAATGGCTAATAGCAGAATTCTTAAAGAAGAGCGAGAAAGGAAAGAAAGCTCGTGCTTCTGAGAAGGGAGGATCCCTGCACACTGGAGGTGCGATCAGCCTAGGGACAATAAAGAGAAGAATGGTACGTAATTGCTTAATTTAATTTTAATTTTCAACGTATATCTACTCTGTTTCTTAACTAAAATTTATGAGTTTTCAGAAAAAGAAGTTGGGGCGTCCGATGAGGCAAGATGAGTTATTCAAGGAGACTCATATTGTCAAGAAGAAGAAAAATACGGATGAAGAAAGGTGGGTCGAGGGCCGAGCCTCGACTGTACATGAGTTTTCAATTTTCATTAAGTATTTTGATTTACTTTTATATAACTTTTGAAATACTAATTCAATATAATTTTTCTAATAGGGTTGCTTCACAACTGAAGTGGAGGAATTCATACGCAGTCAGCCACCTAATGAGTCGGGCGACCCAATCCAACCGTCGGACGAGGATGCTGAAAGACTATGGACACAGGCTGCTGGCGGTCCAAAATGGGGGAAGGTATACAGGCTTCCCACTAAGAAATTCCATCGGTATAAGTGTGGAATGCAAGGAATAGGGACTTCCGTGCAAGCCGAGCAACTTGATGGGGAGAGCCTCTCCTCTGTGCGGGAGACTGTGGCAAAGCTCACAGCCGAGCTGGAAGCCTCCAAGGAAAGAGAAAGGATTAGAGATGCTCAGTACATTGGCATACAAGAGCAGCTCAAATATCTCTTGGCTTCTGGCGCTTTTCCGACTCCCCGGTCTCGTGAGTCATCGCCAGAGGTTCGCCTTCCCCGTGCTAGTTCCTCCCGTCCTCCCCGTTATCATTCCTCCGGTACTAGACAACTACACCCTTCTCCATATCCTCTTCATGATGAAACTTCATCAGACAATGACGATAATGATGTACAAAATAATCCTTGACTTGTAATAACAGTTAACTTATTTTGGTTAGCTTAATGTATAAGTTCTATTGAACTTTATAATTTGTTACTTTTAATGTTGTTGCTGTTGTTATTTATTGTTATTGTTGTTATTGTTTATTGTTGTTTATTGTTGTTGTTGTTGTCATTATTGTTGTTGTTTATGGCACAAAATGCCTGTTTAGGAATTTGGTATGTTGTTGTTGTTGTTGTTGTTGTTTATGGCATCAAATGCCTGTTTAGGAATTTGGTAAGCTGGGAGGTGGTGTAGCTGCCAAAACAGGCAGTTTCTGCCAAAAATGATCCAAGAAAAGCGACCAACGTTGGTCTCCAGTTAGTCGCTTTTCTCTGAAAAAAATAATTTTCTGGGAAATAGCGACCAACTTTGGTCGCTATTTAACCCAGATTTATCAAAAGCGACCAACGTTGGTCGCCATTCAATTTTAAAAAAAAATAATTTCCGCAAATATAGCAACCAACGTTGGTCGCTTATAATTAAAAAAAAAAAACTAGTTCTTGCAAATAGCGACCAACTTTAGTCGCTTAATTTTAAAAAAATCAAAAAAATTAATTATATAGCGACCAACGTTGGTCGCCATTTTCTAGATTATAATAAATAAAAAAAAACGTAATTTACATTTGGAAACCAACTTTGGTTGCCAATATTAGCGACCAAAGTTGGTCTCTATTTTCTTTACCCGGAAGATTTGGTCCTTTTACCTTAGTCCCTAAGGTTAAGGGACCAGCTTAATATCGACTAGGCCTTTTTGGTCGCTTTTGGCCAATAAGCGACCAACTTTGGTCACTTTTTGTGGTTGCTTTTTGCAGGATTTCTAGTAGTGTGGCAAGTACTAATTAATACTTCCTCCGTTACATAACAAATAATTTTTAAATCTTTTTTTTCAAAATAAGTGACCTTTTATATAATTAAAAAGAAACTAACTTTGTTTTTTCAAAATTTACCTTAATTTACATATTCCAATGTGTAAAGTTAATAATAATATGGAAATTTTAATTAAGAGTAATTTAATTAAAATACTTATTCTTTTTTTAGGAATTAATATTTTCTTAAACGGTTGTGCTAAAGGCCAAATGATCACGTATTATGGACCGAAAGAAATACTATATAAATATTAAGATATATAGATCTATACTATGACTGAACTATGCTTACTCGGGGATAATAATAGAAATCCCCAATATATGTATAATTAAAAGTTTTTAGTATTGAGTTAAAGTTGGATCTCCTTCTAGGAGGACTCAACCCAAGCATAGAACAAAATGCATTTATGTAAAAAGACAAATTGACATGACATCTATAAGTGATTTATTTGGTAATTTATGTTCTCGGGAGAGAAAAGAAAAAATTAATTCACCGTCTTATGGTAAATGTTCGGTTGACGTCTGGCAGAATGTTTGGCCTCCTGTGCTGGAAGCAAGACCCGAAGGGTGAGATTATGGAGTCCCTCATAATGTAACTCCCTTATGAGTTGGAAGCCAAGACAAAGGGATTCCACTTCATAGGTACCGTTCACGTCACCTGATAGCTCGCTCAAAACACATACCAAGCTTTTGTTAGAAAGAAAGAAAGAGAACAAAGAGTAGTGCTCCACTCCGAAACCCAATAAACGAAGAAGGATTTCCAGTGACACGAAAGTTGTGCTCGACGCTCTCTTTCCTATTCCACTGCGCTAAGTGGCCTTTCCTTTTCTTGCTGGATGACTACTATGTAAAAAGATGATGACTACTCCCAATTTCTAGTCAATCCCAATCCCAAAATGGGGACTATCGTGTAAATTCAATATAGTAGACGCATGTTGGCGTTCCAGCCTTCCTAATCTACTCAAGAGTTTAGGCCCCTAATTCGGTTTATGTCTGGGTTGCTGCCGTACTCAAAGGCAATAGGCTCCAAAAGTGGATGCGATTGGCCTCAGCGGAGACTCTGAGCGAGTTGCAGAGCTACTTTTTCTTTCTTTCATTCCATCCGTCTTGCTTGATTGGTTAAATAGAGCGCTTTGATAAGACTATTCCACAGAGAGTGTAAACCTGCACCCAAAGTGCTTATGTAGCCGGTCACCGTTTGGCTAAGATCCTTGATGACTGATTCATAAACCACTAACGCTTTTAGTCTTGTATTAAGTGTTCGCATAGCTACTAAGGTCCTAATAACTAGATGTCAAATTATTCAACATGAGGGATATCTAACTCCCATTCATGCACCAAAGACCTCCGACTACGCTCCTCAGCCGAGGAAAGAAAAATTCCATTTGCCTAATACGCTACTATTTAGCTGTCGTTATTCCTCCACCAGCTTCTTCTTGGAATCAAGCCAGTCCTTATTCCTTGCATCAACAAGCAATCCCGCATGAAAGAAAGGAATCCTCAGAATCGTATGATTCAGATAGCTGAGGAAATGAACAAATAAAAGAGCGGAATAGCCGGGATGACTTATTTCAAGATCAGATGATCCACCTCTTTGTACGCTTGGGAGGCTAACTCGGATAGGTCAAATGCGAGGGTAACAGCCCATAAAAGAGAGATCGGATGCCCTTTCCGATGCAGCTCACAATGCGGAGCTGCCAACTAGCTGATATACCTGATCCATGCATAATATCATGAAAAATGGATATAAAATTTTGACTGCTACTTAGTATTGGTAATAGGTCTAAAAAAGTATCTAAAAATATCAAATTTAGATATTTGTACCCTGTCGAAGTAAGGAACCGCATCTTGAGATCCTAATTGCCATGGTTCCACTGCATCATAAAGAGCAATTGTGAGGAATAGCCATTCTAGAACAATCATTTGGTTTGGTTCATTCTTTGGCTACTCTGCTCCCCCCGAGAAAAATAGAGACTTCATTTGTTCTAATTAATTTCGAGATATAAGGTTTTTCTATTATAACGGGTTGTTCAAAAGGATTCCCCGTCCTTCCATCAAATATTCTGCTTTTTCTTAGATATTCGGGTTCAAATACCCATGTATTCGCTAATTGCTTACTGGCTTCATATAATTCAGAAAACACAAAATTTTCTCGAAGCTTCTTGTTCATATCTCCCATCAAAATGTGTTTTCGATAATGTCTATCTAGCAGACTCCCTGCTAACTCTAGTGAATATTCAAATATATGTCCTATATTCATTAGTGAAGGTACTCCTAATAGGTTAAAGACCATATCAACATATCTTCCATCTTGTAAATAAGGAATATCTTGTCTAGGCAAAATTTTGGAAATGATACCTTTATTTTCGTGTCTTTCAGCTATTTTATCACCTACTTTTATTTCACGTTTTTGTAAAATATATATACGAAACCACCCCTTTTTCGAATCCACCTTACATCAATAACCCGACCCCTGCCACCTATAGATAGTTTTAGACAAGTCTCTATTGAAATAGATACCTGAATACCAAGTATAGCTCGTAACAATCTACCTTTCGAGGCATACGACGATTCTTTCACGACCTAGGGTGTTCATTTACCTACTAAAATATCAGTTGTCTCTACCCAGAATTCCAACATCACAATTCCATTTTTATCAAAATTACGAAGTAAATGGACTTCTAAATGCGGTATTTCATTTGTTTGAATTTCATATTTTCGTATGTGAAAAGAAGTATAAATATCTTCATATACCAAACGCTCGCTAATAAGTCCTGCATCTTCATAAATGTAACCCTCCCATGGTATATAAGCTACTAACGTTTTTCCTCAAAGCAAGTTCGCCACCAACCATCACGAGAAAATGGAATAGATCACGAGAAAATATTTTTACCAGTTGTAAAGTATTCCTCAATTCGTTTACTTTGGTCAATTGTTGCACATTTGAATTTGGAATTAAACCAAATGGATGCGAAAAGACAACTTCTTCAATGGAGAACTATATAAGAAAATCTATATGAAATAACTATGGGTAAAAGGCCAAGAAAAGAGCTCTGTAAATTGAAAGATCTATTTACGGTCTGAACCAGTCTTCAAGGAAATGGTATTATACTGACAAGGAGGTGATCTCGTATGATTTCACGTGATCATTGAAGATCATTGTCTGTGGGAAGAAGTCCAGTAGAACGTTTGTAATTCTTTCTACTATTTTATTGGGAAAAATTAATTTGGAGTATCTGAAAACTGTTAAGCGAATGCCTTTCAAAGTCATTTGCATGAAAGATATGGGTGAGACAGACGACATTCTTGGAGTTAAGATTCAAAGAAATCATTTCAAGAAGATTGATTCTATCTCAAAAAACTTATATAAAAAATCATGGAATGCTTCCGAATGAGTTGCAAACCTATAGATACTCCTATAGCGAGAGGTGAGACTTTAAGGCTTAAAATTTGACCAAAGACTAAAAAAGAAAAGACATGTCTCGAGTTTCATACTCAAGCGTTTTCGGGTACTCGATGTACTCTATAACGTGTACCTACGCATTTGTTATGTCACAAGTCTGTTAGAAGGTATCAATCCAATCTTAGAAGAGATAAGAATTTTTCGTCGATAACTAAAGAGAGTATACCCATGTGAGATACGTCATGGTAAGTGAAAGAAATAATATAATAATACATACCTACGCAAGATTGATAGTTGATCCTCTTATAAAATCAATATTTAGAGACATGTTTGAGAAACATTAGTGGCTTTAGATTTGCGAAGGATATGTTTCTAATTAAGTAATGTAAAATATTTTGGTTATTTTCTTATACCTGTCCAATGTAATATTATTGAGATTATATTGATATTATGTATAAATGTGATAAGGATATTAAGTGTGTCAAACAAATCACAAGATCGGCACACTCATACGGGCGATCGCCTCTGATGTCGAGGAACGTGCAGAGTTGTGACCTATTAGAACCTTGTTTACTGCAGGGTCATTTATGTTTTTTTAAATAAAATAGTTAGTCTTCACTGGAGTTCAGACTAATGGATTCCATAATCCTTAGTGACTTGTTTTATAAGCCAGATGCGAGTTTCTCTAAGAAGTTATATTTGAGGATTATTGAAGTGGGAAACTTGGGTTAGACATTTAGAGGTATCTTGACCATGATATGTATGATTTTAATGGTAAAAGAATAAATGACACACGCCTATATAAGGTGATAACACCCTACATGTTTTATACCACGTGCACTAGCGACTAATAGGATAATGAAATAATAGATCCCTGCTTCTTCATTGTGCGATATCCCGAAGAAGTTATATTAACTTTATGTTAGAATAGCCTTTGAACTTTTACTATTTATTGAAATACCAATCAGTATTTCTATTTTAGCATGTCACTAATAGCCGTGAGTGATTCGGCAATGCAGTGCATGTCTAAGAAAGCAGTTGATTTGGAACAGAAAGATTCGAGTAGAAAGGGAAGATGACTAAAACTAATAATTTAACATATATTCACGGTTGACCGCTACACTTACCATGAGGGTATCCAGTGTAATTGCGGATATAATGTTATACATGAACTCGGGTTCACCTATTTTGAGGATAAGGGATATGATAAACAATTATTGGCGTAACAAATGATGTTCGAGGTATTGCGAGTAATAAGATCCTTATGTTAGTAATGAATCCTTTCTGCATGTGATTGAATTTTTACATAGAGATTTTGTACTACCTTAATGGGTTTAGAATATTATAGCTCTTGATGATCGCACGCTAAGTTGCATGAACGACTTGTCTGTATGAATTACTTGTGGTATTGCCATAATACTGGTTTGAGTCCAGCCTATCATAAGCAAAATGGGAGATGTTGGACATATATTCGGGTATTGCATCGCTCTACGTGGGCTGACCCGAACCGTTTTGGAAGAGATAAAGATCAAACAAATAACTTCCCTAAGAGAAGGTACTGGGAAGTTATTAACCACACTGTTAATAAAAGGACGGTTTTTGGGTAGTGGAACCTGTCATTCTTCTTCAAAATAGAAAAAGGATCTCTTTCTTCTTCAAGAGAAAATCTGTATCTCTCAAAGGGAAGAAATTAAATATACACAAAGTGAATTCATGAACATAATTTCGTTTCCAAGAGAGACGAAGTCGGCTTGAAGCAAATTTTTTGGTGGCAAGTTGAACGATCTCTACTGCGGTATAAAGGTATATAATGTGTTGTTCTTTCCCCTCAATTTATTCTTATAGTTTCAGACCACTGGTGTATTAATATCATTGATAATGGTGGTGTCCTGCCCATTTTGGTAGGTAATCCACCGAGCTACCTGCTATAGTGCACGAACAAAGTTGCTGTGTGAGCTTGCTCTTTGAGGTTGGAGCAGATGAGCTCATACAAAGTGTTAAAGAGGAAACCGTAACCTGGGATCTCCAAGTTCTTATCCTACTCTCACACACTTAATCATCACACCAGAAACTTCGTTGAATGGGATAATTAAATAAGTAAATCTTGTTTTTGGGCTCTATTATAGCTTTTGAAACATATGTTTCTTTCTTAAAGTTTGCAATAATTTGTGGTCGGTTATGTGCCCTGTTATGTTTTGATGATCTAACAAAGTTAATGATAAGAATCAGATGGGGAACCTGTTACGCATCCTCAAAGTACTCAAGAACAACAAGTCTCAAGTCGGGCACAAGTTCTAACAATTAGAGTCAAAGAGACAAAGAGGGAACATATGGACATCAGTTCCCTTGCTAACTGTACCAGTCAACTGCTCACATCTGTAAAGTCGCTGCAACTGTTCCTTTATGCGCACACAACAATGTGAACAGTGCAGCAGTCACTTTATGGAAAATGCCTTGTACCGGATATTTGCTTGCATCATCCAAGTGACATCACTTGGATATTATTAACATGAAGCAATGAAGAAAATATACTTGGACATCAGATAATTAATCAAGTTTCCTCTCAAGTGTGTTGCCATCTTGCAAGTGACTTCTAGGCTTCAAGAACAAAGAACAACATAACGAAGGACCAGTTTCCAGCATTGTGTTATTACATGTCCTTAGTTGTGTTGTACCTTTGTTGGAATGATTTGCTTGTAATTCCTACTTAGCTTAGCCAGAAGCATTGTGTAGGAAACCATTTGTAAAATCATGAACCTTGTATTTCTTTCTTGGCTAGAGTTAGTCGAGTTGTGAGCTTTGTGATAGAGTTATTACAAGAGGCTTGTAATATAGTAATTACAAGTGAATGAGGGATTAAGAGTTTAATTCCTAGGTTACATTAGGTTGTAATCTAAAGGTTGCTCGATTAGTGAAGTTGAAATCCTACGAGTGTTAGTCATGGTTTTTAATCCCGTGTGCTGGGAGTTTTCCATATAAAACTCTATTGTGTGATTTACTTATCTCTTATTGTGTGTATTCTGTAGGAACTGATAGAGAAACAGGTTCTCTATACAATTTGGTGGACCCTAAGTTTCTATCAATTAGTATCAGAGCAGGTTCTTTCTATCAGGCTAACACCTTGAAAGGATCCAAATGGCTGCTCCACCAAACATTGAAGAAGGTCAATCAACGACAATAATACAGATAATCAAAGACAAGGATGCATGATTTTATCATGGCTGAAGATCCAGAGCTCTGGGATGTTATCCGCGATGGACCGTTCGTCCTTATGAAGACCACTGGCAAACCAACAGTCACAGTTCCTAAGACAAGGAAGGAATACAACAATGCTGACCGTAAAGCTATAGAGAAGAACTTTCGAGCAAAAAAAATCCTCGTCTATGGCATTGCACCAGAGGAATACAAGAGGATCTCTGTCAATCAGCCAAGGAGATTTGGAAGCTCTCCAAACGGCACATGAAGGAACAACTCAAGTCAAGAAGTCGAAGATCAACATGCTCGTCACTGAGTATGAACTCTTCAGGATGAAGGATGATGAATCCATTCAGGACATGCACACTTGATTCATCTCCATCATCAATGAGCTTCACTTTTTGGGAGAAATCATTCCAAGGAACAAACTTGTCAAGAAAATACTTAGTGTACTACTTGGTTCCTGGGAAAGCAAGGTCAATGCTATCACAAAGGCAAAGGATTCGCAAAAGCTAACCATTGATGAACTCATTGGAAATCTGAAGACATATGAAATGAAGAAAAAGAAGGACCATGAAAGAAGAAAATCCAAAAAGGAGAAGAACCTGGTTCTCAAGGCTGATAATAATGACTCAAGTGATGAGGATGCTAATAAGGCTTACCTGACAAAGGGATTTCAGAAAATGATTCACAGGAATGAAGGTATTCCAAAAAGGGGCAGCTCGAGTAAGCCAAGTGGGTATGACTTATATCATAAATGTGAGAAGCTAGGACACTTTATCAAGGACTGTCATCTCCTAAAGCAAGACCGGTACAAGCACAAAACAGACAAAGCAGCCAACAGGAACCCGGTTCCAAAAAAAAATTCAAGAGAAAAGAAGTCAGTGACAATATTGTGAAACAAGCTCTTGCTGCATGGGGAGATTCTGTGGAGAAGATGATGTAGAAGATGATACCTCCATGATGACAGTTGAAAGTGAAGCCACTGAATATGACTCTATCTTCGCCCTGATGGAAAAATCTGACGATGATGAAGAAGATGATGATGATGATGATGATGATGAGGTAAACTTTCTAGACATTCAAAGAAATTTGAAGTATTACTCTCAAAAAAAGATTATATCTTTGGCAAATGTTTTAGTTGATCCTTAATACAGTCTAATAAATTAAAAAAATGCATTAACTGTGGAACTAGGAGAGGTAGAAAATGAGAGAGATGATCTGGTAGTCGTAGCGGTTGACCTAAAAGAAACCATTGAGGTTCTAAAGAAAGAAAAGATTGTTCTGACTAAAAAATTAAAAATGTAGAAAATGAGAGAAATGACTTGTTGGTAGTTGTCATGGACCTAAAAGAAATAATAGAGGAATAAAAAAAGAGAAACAGTTTTGGGATTATCCAAGAGGGAAAGGAAGTTGCAAGTGAAGCACATATTAAGCTTGAAAATGAGCTCAAATATGTGAAATCTAGTCTGTGTGCATAACTTGAAAGAAACAGACAATTTCAAGAAGATCTAGGCAGAGTTAAAAATGACCTAGAAAAATCTCTAAAGTGGACCTGGTCTTCTGATAAAATTACTGCCATGTATACAAGCAATTGTGAGAACAGGCGGGGAATCGGGTTCCAAAAGGAAAAGACTCCCTACAATCCACATAGCAAGTATGTTACTGTCCCTAACAACTGGCTTTGCACTCACTGTGGCAACACTGGAAACTTTAATGAAAACTGTAAGGCTAGAATTCAGTCTGAACAGAAAAATAAGGTTTTTGTTGAAAAGGTAACTGCTGCTAAGGAACCTGGTTCCTCGGTTAAAAAATGTGTATTGCCTGCCTGGACAAAAAGAAGTTTAATTCGCCCTTTTCCTCATTACAAGGGACCCAAACTTGTTTGGGTTCCTAAGTCCAATCCTTGATTCTCTTGTGCAGGAAGTAGTGACAGCCAAAAATGGTATGTGGCAAGTGGCTGCTCCAAGCACATGATTGGAAGCATCGATGATTTTCTTTCACTCAAAGCCCTGCAAGGAGAGAGTGTGTCCTTTGGCAATGGCAAAAAGAGATACATTCTTGGAGTAGGAAGAATTGGGAGGACACTCACTCACTCAATTGAAATTGTGTATTATGTGAACGGCTTGAAACATAGCTTACTAAGTGTTTCTCAAATTTGCAACAAAGGGAAAAAAAGTGGAATTTGTGTTAAAAATCTGTACAGTCACAAATCTCGTGACTGGTGAAATGGTCCTAATGGCAAAAAAATACAAAAATATTTATATTGCTGATTTTGAGTCCTTGCACAATGGGGATCTCACATGTCTGAGTGCTGTTGATGATGATGTTGAACTGTGGCACAGAAGATTGGGACATGCAAATTTTACTTTGCTGAACAAATTAGTCAAGAAGGACTGGGTTCGTGGGCTGCCTAAGTCAAGTTTCAAAGATCACGAGGTGTGTGATGCATGTGTGCAAGGAAAGCAAGTCAGGTCCTCCTTCAAGCCCAAAAAGGAAGTAAGCACCTCAAGGCCACTTGATCTCCTCCATAAGGATCTGTGGGGCCCAATGAGGGTGCTAAGTAGATGAGGAAAGAAGTACATTTTTTTCATAGTGGATGACTACACCAGATTCACCTGGACTTTGTTCGTCAAAACCAAGGATGAAACTTTTCCTGTGTTTGCTGCTTTTTTGAAGAAGATTCAAGTGAAGATGAGCCATAATGTTGTGAGTATAAGATCTAATCATGGCACAGAGTTTGACAACACAAAATTCAACAAATTACGTGCTGAAAATGGTATAAGGTCATAATTTTTCAGCTCCAAGTACACCCCAACAAAATGGTGTTGGGGAGAGGAAAAATAGGACTCTTGAAGATATGGCAAGGACAATGCTGATCGACTATGGTGTTGCAAAATGTTTCTGGGTAGAGACAGTCAACATTACATGCTACTTGGTGAACAGGTGCATGATCAGGTCCCTCTTGAACAAAACCCCATATGAACTGCTAAACGGGAGAAACCCAAGATAACACATTTGAGAACGTTTGGCTGCAAATGTTTTGTTCTCAATAATGTGAAGAAAGCACTGGGAATATTTGATACCAAAAGTGATGAAGGAATATTTCTCGGCTATTCATCACAAAGCAATGCATACAAGATCTACAACAAAAGAACTCAATGTGTTGAGGAAAGCATACACGTGATCTTTGATGAATCATACCACCTATGTGGAAAGATTCACATGATAAGATTGATCAAGACGGAGAGCAGTCAAAGGTACCTGGTGAAGTCATTGATATGAAAAATGGAAAGGGTGACATGATGAGTCAGGTCAAGGAATCAAATGAAGATGGTGCAGCTGTATCTCCAGCTGATGTAGAGGAACCTGGTCCCTCAATCACAATAACTGAAGCAGAGAACATAGTTGTTGATGTCGTGCAAGGAAACCCTGATGCTGAGTTGAGAAGTGGCACTCATGTATACAATGGATCTCAATTAGAGAAACCCGGATCCTCTCACAATGAGATTCAGGTGTCTAACTGGAAACACAAAAATTCACACCCTCTTCAAAATGTGATCACTCCTCTTGACTTAGGGATTCAAACTAGATCAAAGTCAAGAAAATCACTTGCCTTCTCAGACTTTCTCTCTCAAATCGAGCCAAAAACTATCAAGGAAGCATTGAAAGATGCTGATTGGATTACTACTATGCAAGATGAACTCAATCAATTTCAGAAGAACATTGTATGACACCTGGTTCCTCGACCCTCAGACAGAACTGTTATTGGAACTAGGTGGGTGTTTGGAAAAAAACTTGATGAGTTTGGAAACAAAACAAGGAACAAGGCAAGGTTAGTAGTTCAAGGCTACAATCAAGAAGAAGGGATCGACTATGATAAAATGTTTGCTCCAGTTTCTCGAACAGAAGCCAACAGAACCCTCATTGCTTTGCATCTCATATGGAATTCAAATTGTTCCAAATGGATGTCAAAAGTGCATTTCTGAATGGATATCTAAAAGAAGAAGTATTTGTCAAACAACAACATGGTTTTGAATGTCATGAGCATCTTGAGCATGTATTCAGACTTGACAAGGCATTACATGGACTGAAGCAGGCTCTTCGTACATGGTATGAAAGGTTGTCAAAATTCCTCCTTGAAAATAGCTTTACAAGAGGAAAAATTGACAACAACCTATTTATGAAGAAACGGGGGAGGAACATGCTCCTTGTGCAAATCTATATTGACGACATCTTCTTTGGTGCAACGAATGATTCCCTGTGTGAAGAGTTTGCAAAGCTTATGGGAAGTGAGTTTGAAATGAGCATGATGGGGGAATTGAATTTTTTCTTGGGACAACAAGTTAAGCAAACTCCTAAGGGCATGGTGATAAGTCAGCATAAGTACATTAAAGAGCTCCTAAAGAGATTTGAGATGGAAAATTCAAAAATCATTGATACCACTATTGCCACTACCACTCGTCTGGACATGGATGAACCTAGTTCTCCTGTGAACAAAACCATGTACAGAGGTATCATTGGTTCACTCATGTATCTCACAGATAGTAGACAAGATATTGTATTCAGTGTGGGAGTATGTGTTAGGTTTTAATCTAGTCCAAAAGAATCTCATCTAAAGGCTGCCAAAAGAATTCTAAGGTATCTCAAAGGAACACATAACCTAGTTCTCTACTACACTTGAGGAGACCATTTCGGCTTGATAGGGTATGCTGATGCTGATTATGCTGGTTATCTGGTAGATAGAAAAAAGCACTTCTGGCATAGCAAATTTTCTGGGATCATGTCTGATTTCATGGGGTACCAGGAAACAAATCTTCGTGGCTCTTTCAACTACAGAAGCTGAATATGTGGCAGCTGCCTCTTGCTGTGCTCAATTGATGTGGATCAAGCAGCAACTGGAGGACTTTGGTGTATTCTCTGATTGTGTTCCATTAATGTATGATAACACCAGTGCTCTCAACATGGCAAAGAACCCAGTTCAGTATAATAAGAGAACAAAGCACATAAATGTGCGACATCATTTTCTCAAAGATATTATCAAATAAGGTCTCATCTGCATGAAGTTCTGAAAAACAGAAGACCAAGTAGCAGATATCTTCACTAAAGCACTTAGCAGAGGGCACTTTGGAAAGAATCAATTGGCACTGGGGTTGATAAAATCAAACTGAGCACCTGGTCCCTCAATAATTGGCTATGAAAGAATGAACAGGTAAAATAGCTAAAAAGTATTTTTTGGCAAGTTCTAACTCATTTCTATACCGTTAGAAGTAGACACGCATAGCAATTACAGAGCAAACAAGAAACTAGTATCATTACATCTTGGTAAAAGGATGAGGCTCACATTTACAAAACTAAGTCAGGGAACCTGGTTCCCTTGACTCGGGTTAGTAGTTCCTTTGTACTCTCATGCACATCTTTTTAACGATTGTAAAAGTGTCATGTCATTAAAATTTCAGTTTATCTTTTTCATCTCTTTAGAACCCAAAACACCGTACCCGTTACTAAACAACCCGTCTACCCAGCAATCTATACCCATTTGTAATCGGTCCCTCACCCTCTTTAAATAAACCCAAACATTGTCTCTTTCATCACTATTCACATCAAAGCTAAAAATTCCCTTTTTCTCTAAAAATCAAACACTCTTTCTCTTTTGTTCTCATTGCAAATCGTCACTATGTCGGAAAACCTAGAAGCCTCTAACGTTTCCAGTACAGTCCCACTGTGTCTTCGTCTCATGAATCACGGTAATGAGAGTCTGAGTCCCCTCTGTCACCCAGTTAAAACCCTACACTAGACCCCTAACCACCTACTACGTCCTCTCCAACCCAATCAAGTTCTGGTTCACACCGGAGTCGCAAAACTCAGAACCCCAAAAGGTTTGTTGCTACGACCTTGCCT
Organism: Nicotiana obtusifolia; assembly: GCA_002018475.1. Taxonomy (NCBI): domain Eukaryota; kingdom Viridiplantae; phylum Streptophyta; class Magnoliopsida; order Solanales; family Solanaceae; genus Nicotiana; species Nicotiana obtusifolia. The sequence continues at coordinate 94,273 of MCJB01022340.1, read as the reverse complement.
TTTTCCTTTCCAGAAAAAATGGAATAGGGAGAAACAGTAGATGGTGATGAAGGCCAGGAAGTTTCCATTATGAATGTTGAAGAGAGCGCTGAAGCCCAACAGACTGTGCTTCGTAAAAGTGAAGGTTCAACAGCGACCATTCCAAGCTTCGATTTGAATGTTTCCAACTCCACATGTAATATTCCTCTTGTGTATTCTAAATCTAATTTAGGGATAAATGACTAAGAAGTCATTGAGAATATGTTGTTAATTGTTGTTGAGGGAGGTTTGGTTGGTGGTTATGAGGATGTTAATGAGACCATCGGGTCTCAGGGGGAAGTTGAAGGTCATCAGGAAGAGGGTAGGGAACTGGTGCCCCTTGAAAATCTAACCTCTAATAGTACTACTGGGGAAACAAATGAGGGACATGTTCCCTCAGCCCAAGAGGAGCCATCTGCTCCTACTTGGGATGAAACTCCCTGCTCTTCAAAAGAGCCCCGAGTCAGTACTGACCCTACTCCCTCTCCTCACTTTGATGTTGAGCATTTAAAGTTTGTCATTCCTGAGATGAGATCTCTATCTGAAGAGGAAAATTAAAATAGTGAGGAAGACTATGATGATATGCTTGTAGCAAGCTTCATTGCTGCTAATAATTGAAGGGTAGTTCCCAATGCGCCCACTCATAAAAGACCCATTACCAGGTTGCAAAATAAGGAAGCCCTTAAAACTGTTCTAAAGAAAAATAAAGAAGAAAAAAAATGAGGAGGTTGGTTAAAGGGGGGAAGCTGGTGAAAGAGCAAGAAGTGCCTCCAGCACTTGTTATTGATGTTGACAATGAAGAGGTGAGTGAGGAACCTGCTTCCTTAATTCATAAGTCCTCTAAGAAACCTGTGATTCCAAAACCCGGGAGAGAGCCATCTGTGAAAGCTGTGGAAGTTGAAAATGCTGAGGTAGAAGAGTCTGGTGAGAAGCTGTCTGAAAGTTTGGTGACAAAGTGTCTGAGAAGTCTGCAAAGAAAGAGAAAAGTGTGAGAAAGTCTGTGAAAAAGAAGGTTGGTGACAATGAGGAACCTGGTTCCTCCAAGAAGGCCAAAGTAAGTATGGCCAAGGATGAAAGCAGAGCACACATGAGAAAACAGAGGGTACTGTAGGGTAGAACATTTTCCCCTGACATTCTGGGCATGATAGGGATGCGTCAACTGGTTGAAATTTGTGAGTTTCAAAAGTGGACACACTTGTTCACCAATGAGAGCCCCAATGTGTATGAGGAAGAAGTGCGTAGCTTCTATGCAGACATGTTCACAATAGACGATGATAATATCTGCTTGAAGGTAAATGGAGTACACTTTGTGATGGATGAGGCTGTATTGGGGAACATTTTGGGGGTGCCTACTGAAGGGATCTCATCCATTGAGGGGACTTGTTCTCCCAATTTCAGAAGTTCCATTCTGAAGGATGATGTTGTACAGCAAGGGGAACGGGTGCACAAGAAGGCCCTCCTACCAGTGTATCAATTACTGTTTGAGATGGTGAACAAAGTCTTGCTTCCACATGCAGAAAGGCGTTCCATTACGTCAATAGCAGACATGTTCCTAATGGAAGCACTGGATGCCTACACTACTATCAATCTGCCTGGACTCATCATAGAGCACATGAAAAAAATGGCAAATTTTAAGAATGGTAATCATGGGTTGCATTATGGGTTCTTACTCACCAAGGTGTTTAATTTCTTCAATATCCCTTTGGGAAAAGCAACAGTGGGAACTCACAAGCAAACCTTCTCCAAAATCACCTAAGAGGAGTGTGAGTGCATTGATAAGAAAGGAGGGTTTGATAGCAATTCCGCTATCTCGTAGTTAATTGATGCTCAGAATGCTGCAACTGAGGACATAAGGAGGCTGAAGGCACGGAATGCCATTCTTGAAGGGCAGATTAGTCAGGCTCAGGAGGCAGCTAGTTCCAGCAGTGCACAAGGCACAAAGGTTGCCCGTTTGACCAAGGAAAATACAGATTTCAGGAAATAGGCCGAGGACCTGAAAGAGCGGCTGCTTAACGAGCAAATGTCTGCAAATGCCCGAATGGATATTCTCCTCCGAACTCTTGCCTCTTCATCCCTGCCTCCCCCTTCTAGTGCTCCTTAATATAGTTTCTCTTTCTAGTTTCCAGTTCAAAACTATCTGTCCTATATCTTGGCACATTTGTTTTATTATTTTTGGTGGCTGATACTTTTTAAGTTGTTTTATTTTGTGAATGGTTGCGTAACAAATGGTACTTCTAGATCTGCTCCCTTTTATTTACAATTAATGAGTATTCTGTCCTTTTACTATGCATGCTTTACTCTTTTGCTATGTCCTTAGCCATGTTTGTGTGCGCACATGTGGCATGAGTTAACCATGCTAGACTTCTTTTTGCTTATTACTTGTGACGAAGATTTTTATGATGCCAAAAAGAGGAAAATTGATTGAGGGGGAACAAGTTAAGGATGAATATTGTATGGTACTTTGGTTCTCCAGGGAACTTCAGTTAAAAGTTTGTCATCATTAAAAAGGGAAAAATTGATAGGTTCTGTGCCATATTATGTTTTGATGATCTAACTAACTTAATGATAAGAACCGGATGGAGAACCTGTTACACATCCTCAAAGTACTCAAGAACAGCAAGTCTCAGGTCGGGCATAAGTTCCAACAATCAGAGTCAAAGAGACGACAGAGGGAACAGATGAACATCAGTTTCCTTGCTGATTGTACCAATCAACTGCTCACAGCTGTAAAGCCGCTGCAACTATTCCTCTGCATACACGTAACAGTGTGAACAGTGCAGGAACAACTTTATGGGAAATGCCTTGTACCAGATATTTTCTTGCATCATCCAAGTGACATCACTTGGATATTATTAACATGAAACAATGAAGAAAATACACTTGGACATCAAGTGTCCTCTCAAGTGTGTTGCCATCTTGCAAGTGACTTCCAGGCTTCAAGAACAAAGAACAACGTAACGATAGACCAGTTTCTAGCATTGTGTTATTACATGTCCTTAGTTGTTTTGCATATTTGTTGGAATAATTTGCTTGTAATTCCTACTTAGCTTAGCCAGAAGCATTGTGTAGGAAGCTTTTTGTAGAACCATAAACCTTGTGTTTCTATCTTGGCTAGAGTTAGTCGAGTTGTGAGCTTTATAATAGAGTTATTACAAAGAGGTGTAATAGAGTTATTACAAGTGAATGAGGGATTAGGAGTTGAATTATAATAGGTTATAATCTAAAAGTTGCTCAGTTAGTGAAGTTGAAATCCTACGAGTGTAGGTCGTGATTTTTTATTCCGTGAGCTGGGAGTTTTTCGCATAAAACCCTGATGTGTCATTTATTTGTCTCTTATTGTGTGTATTCTGTGGAAATTGATAGAAAACCAGATTCTCTATATAGTTTGGTGGACCCTAAGTTTCTATTAGTTTGGTTTGCTATACGTTCTTTATTTTCATTCATGAAGAAGTTATACTGTGGAATACCAATTCCGTCCTGTGTACATATGTCAGCTTGGAGAAAAGTATAGGCGGAAGGATTGAGGAGATGTCATTTTATGGTTAACTAATCTTCAGAACTGTGAAAGTGGTGATGATTGTCACTATAGGCAGAATTGAAGCCTATCACTGCTCCCAACTACTGGTTGAGAGAACTGGTTTTCATTTTCAGGTGATTCTCCAGCTTGAGCATCGGTCATGAGTAATATTTTTCAGTTTTTATGATATACTTCCAGAAAAAAGCAATGCATCCGATTCCAAGAATATAAATATATCGAATATACCTGCATCTATATGTAATGATACTAGGAGGCATTTTTAATCTGAATGCTAGTGCATGCTGTTCTATAAAATTTTTGCATAGCGGCAACCCACAATACAAATACCCAATTGGGTAGATAACCTGAATCTTATTGTCCATAACTGGGAACTCAAGATTTGAGCAATGCCCTTCACAAATCACTTTTTTGTCAACATACTTAATGTGTCATTTTCCCATGTTATTTTTACAGTGTCACAATGGGAAAACTATCTGCTCACCGTCTAAAGCAGGGGCGTATCTAGGTCTTAGAGTATAGGTTCATATGAACTCATACTTCTCTTCCTAAATCATGTATAAAATATTATATTTTTATAAAATTACTTAAATACATCCGCATGCACTCTTTCTCAAAGACTCCTATAGTGCAATAATTATAAGTTGCACTTTTACGAGTGAAATTAGCGGTTCAAATTCCACTTCGGACAGCCATGTTTTCGGCACGTTGTATAAATATATATATGTAAAAATCACTAAATTTTAAAAAGAATATAATTTTGAATCTATAATCTCAAAAGTATATTGAGTTCATGGTAAGCGACTAAAGTTAAACACGTCAAATACAAATTCTGAATCCACTTCTTCACAATAGTGCACCCATTGATGTTTTATACTTCAATACCACACAAGGGGAGGGGGGAGGGCTGATTTGTGTGGTGTCTAATTTTTTGCATGCACAGACTATAGAAGGATCCGATTCTTCTCTGGGTTCCTTATACTATAGTTGTGGAATAATAAATGCAGAAAGTAAAGAAAACAATCATTTTTACATGGAAAACACCAGGCTTAAAAGGTGAAAAAATCACGACCTACTACCTATTAGGAATTTTTTCAACACTTCACTAAATCACTAAGCTAAAAATAGCATTTATAAAACTCTTGTAAACTTAAGGATTGCCTCTAACCCTTTGTGGCAACCAGCCTCAAGTTGTTGCGATAATTTCAAGTTAAGTCTAACTTGAACAATACACTCAAAGTACCTAGTATAAATGCTTCTAGAGAAAGCTGAAAAGTACAACTCAAAAGCCCTACTACAATAAACTAGAATAAAAGATAGACACTTGGAACTGGTTCTTCTATCTGGTTCATGTAGTTTCAGTTCGCACACTTAAATCACATAGGAGTTGCTTGCAAAATGCCTTGCTATTTTGCTCTCAACTCTCACTTTACTCCAGCAGTTGTGGGTATCGGTAAAAGAAAACAAACTGATGTATATATAGAATTAGTGTAATAGGAAATAAATAGAGTTCTAATGTTATACTCTTCCTTGGTGGAAGAGTTCTAGTTATCTTCAACTTTTAACTCCTCCCTTATCTAGGATACAGTTATCTTCAAGTAAGGAGTCCTGCTCCTTATCAATTATGCAACCTTTTCATTCAAGTGATATTAGATATAACCACTTAAGCTTTTCTCCTTCATGTGCATGTCTGGTGCTTGAATCTGCTCGTGTATGTGTACTTTGTGTATGGACCTGGTTCATGTGTGTTTTTCTTTGTCAATCATCAAAACAAACTTACTTAGGCCAATAAATTCCCCCTTTGATAATGACAAACTATGTGCTTTTTATGAGCATGAAACCTATTTCAACTCAGCTCAACATCAACACAATGCTCGAACACTTTTCATTTTAAAGTCACAAATCATCAAGGACCAGGTTCATTAGATTATAAACATCACAGTCGAAAGTAAAAAAGCACAACCTATCTTACCCCTTTTGGCATCATCAAAAAGTTTTGGCATCATCAAAAAGTTGCATGATTATGTTAGATAATCAGATTTTAGTAGATCTTACTCATGGCCATTTAGGCAACTTCAAATGCAACAATGGAGTCAAGTATCACTTATCAATCTAAGGATATTAGCCATATATGAAACATCAACAAAAAATTAGAGCAAAAGCAGTTGATTATCATTGATAAGAGACATCCACAAAGCTTAAAAGGAAATAACAATAGTGCACCATGAGCAAAAAAAAAAAAAAAAAAAAAAGATCCCACTCGGGTTACTGGTTTTCTAACTAGCTAGGAAGGGTTTTAGGCTGGGAAGAACCGGGTTCTTTGTTTCTGGCCTGAAGCAGTTTTAGCATGTCATGAAGAATGCCTTCACTCTTCTCTTTTTCCTTTGCAAGCTCATTCCTGGGAACATCCCTCTCAGTTTCTACTTCTGCCAGCCTCTTCATCAGCCTCTCAATATCAGCATCCTTAGCCCCACTCTCCTTCACCAAGGCTCATACTTTGCTATTCACATGCACCCTCTTAGATGAACCAGGTTCTTTGGGAGCATTACAGACTTCATAGTCACATGCAATCAAGGTGTTGGCCCCAAAGTGATCTTTGCTTGTGCTCACATCCCATTTATTGAGGGGAACCTTGAAGTGAGCAAGAACAATAGTGATAATGATGAATCTATAAGGTATGGCTTGAGTTTTGGTGCCAGTTAGAACCCTATCAAGGAGCTGGATGATAACCCCGGCCAATTGATCTGCCTCCCACTATCCAAGCACTCCATAAGGACCAGGTCTATGAATGTGGCAATGTACCTTCTTTCCTGCCTGGGCAACACAACCTTGTTGACAAATTCAAAGAGAAACTTGTGGGAAAGCTTCATCTCACTTTTGTACACAGCCTTGGGCTGTAGCTCTAACTCATTGTCGGCAAATTTCCTTGTAATGGCAAGGGAGGTAGGTAGATTTTCTAGGCTTGCCCATTTTAGCTTTTTGTAATCATTGTACCCTTCAGTAGGTACCCCTAGAATCTCTCCCAGTTCCTTCACGTCAATTCTCACAGTCACCCCTTCCACTGCACCAGTGACCTGCCATTCTTGATTTCACAGTTAGCCATGAACTCCACTATCTCAGCTCTAGCTAGTCTTCCTTCAATCTGAAGAACCATGTCCTAAATAATTAAAAGAGGAGAGTTTGAGTAACGATAGGTTTTTAGAAGTTCAGAAGTCTAATCAAACTGGGAAAGTTTGTTTGAAAAGACGTTGGACGCTTCCCTTGAATCTAGGCAATTATGGCGTGTAGGACTCCTTTTGGGTGAAATTTGTTCGTTTGTAACGGATAAACATTGAGGCGATTGGGATTAAATGGGACACTCTTTTTTTTCATGATTCAAATACAGTTATTTCAAAATATACGAAGTGGAAGTACAAACCATGTAATCTTGATAAACCAGGTTCTTCACTGAGAATTTTCTTGTATAAGTCTGAATTTTCAAAGAAAATAAAGATAATATCATTATGGATTAATGAGATATTTTTAGAAAATGGCACAAGAGTATACTAACGAAAGCATGAGGCTGAGCAAAATCTAATCCTATTATTTACAAAATTCACAAATTGTCTAACCAAATAGTGAGTTAGAACTAATTCTTTTTAGGTGATCTTAATCATCCCTAATTCTAACTTGTTCCTTTCAAAGTGATCTCTACTTAGAGATTTTGTAAAGATATCAGCTATTTGCTTGTCAGTAGCATAAAATTCCACAGTGGTCAAACCTCTTTCCCAGTTGTCCCTCAAAAAGTGATTCCTAACATCTATGTTCTTAGTTCTCTTGTGATGAACCGGGTTCTTGGTCATACTAATTGCACTAGTGTTATCACAAAAAATGGAGTTACAACCTACATCAATTCCAAAGTCTATTAATTATTGTTTGATCTACAACAATTGAGCACAACATGAGGCAGTAGCCACATACTCAGTTTCAGCAGTAGACAAGGCCACAAAATTTTGCTTTTTGGTTGCCCAAGACACAAGACATGAGCCTAAAAAGTGAGCCATACCTAAGGTGGTCTTTCTATCTACAAGAAAACCCTCATTGTCAACTTTAGCATATCCACTAAGTTGAGATTATTACCTTTTGGATACCATAGACAAATGTCAGTGGTGCCTTTTAGGTATCTCAAGATCCTCTTGACAGCAGTCAAGTGAGACTCCTTTGGATTTGCCAGAAATCTAGCACAAAGTCCTACATTGAAAATAATATCAGGTCTACTAGCAGTCAGATATAACAAAGAGCCAATTATTTCCCTACACATCTTCTGATAAACAGATGAACCAGTTTCATCTATATCCAATTTTGTGGTTGTTGCTATATGAGTATCAATTTCTTTGGAATCATCCATTTTAAACCTTTTGAGCAACTCTTTTACATACTTCTGCTGATGGATCATAGTTTCATTTGAATTTTGTTTAATCTGTAAGCCTAAAAAGAAATTAAGCTCACTCATCATACTCATTTCAAATTCACTCCCCATTACTCTAGCAAAGTCTTTGCTTAACCTATCTGTAGTTGCTCCAAAGATTATACTATCAACATATATCTGAAATACCAAGAGATCTTTACCTTTTTTCTTTCAAGAACAAAGTATTATCAATTTTAACTCTCTTGTAGCCATGCTCAAGAAAGAATTTAGACAATCTTTCATACCATGCACATGGAGACTGCTTGAGCCCATAAAGTGTCGTGTCAAGTTTGTACACATGATTAGAACTTTCCTTACTTTCAAAGCTAGGAAGTTGCTTGACAAACACTTCTTCATATAGATAGCCATTAAGGAAGGGACTCTTGACATCCATCTGATGGAGAGTAAATTCCATGTAAGCAACAAAGGCTATAAGAAGTCTGATTGCTTCCAATCTTGCAACTATAGCAAAAGTCTCATCATAGTCTATGCCTTCCTCTTGAATATATCCTTGAACCACCAATCTTGCCTTGTTTCTTGTAACTGTTCCATTTTCATCAACTTTGTTTCTGAATACCCATTTTGTGCCAATTACTGATCTGTCCTTGGGTCTTGGTAGCAGATGTCAAACTTGACTTCTCTCAAATTGGTTGAGTTCATCTTGTATTGCATTCACCTAGTGTGCATCCAGCAAAGCCTCAGTAATATCTTTTGGTTCAATAAGAGATAAAAAAGCATCAAAAGCACAAAGATTCTTCAAAGAAAATCTGGTTTTGATTTCAAAGGTTGGATTAATGTTATGTTCCGAATGAGATGAGAACTTTGATACTTGTAAGGTTTCACAACAGCTGGTTTCCCTTAGATGTTCCTTTAATGTTTTGTTGCTGAAGAATAAGTTCATGGACAGGTTTTCTCAAGGTTTGAGGATCAGTTCCTCTCTGTTCAGTTCCCACTGTCAGGTTGCCCTAGGTTGAAGGACATGTTCCATTACCTGTTCCTTTCTCTAGCACAGCTTTAGTCTGGGCTGCGGTTTCTTTTGCATTTCTTACATGCCCAGTTGCTTCATCCTCCTATTCCTACCTCTCAGAAAGAATGTTAGTTTCATCAAAAATCACATGTACACTTTCTTCTACACACATAGTTCTTTTTTAAAATTCTTATATGCTTTACTATGTGAAGAATATCACAAGAATATCACTTCTAGGATCAAACTTACCTAGGGAGTCTTTTCTATTATTGTACACCAGGTACTTGTATCCAAATGCCCTAAGATGGGATATATTTGGTTTTCTCCCTTTAAGTAACTCATAGGGAGTCTTCTCAACAAGAGGTCTAGTCATGCACCTATTTATGATGTAGCATGCAGTGTTTACAGCTTTTGCCCAAAAGCTATGGGGCAATTGACTAGCAAGTAGCATAGTCCTAGCCATTTCTTCCAATGTCCTATTCTTTCTTTCAACTACTCCATTTTGTTGCGGAGTCTTAGGAGCAGAAAAGTTATGATTTATGCTATGCTCATCACAAAATTCAACAAATTTAGCATTTTCAAATTCAGTACCATGATCAGACCTAATTGATGCAAGTTGATTACCTAGTTGTTTATGAGTTTTTCTAACAAATTAAGTGAACATGTCAAACGCTTCATCCTTAGATGTTAAGAACAATTTCTAAGTAAACCTAAAGTAATCATCAACAAGCACCATAACATATCTCTTACCACCTCTGCTCAATATTTTTATTGGTCCACAATAATCCATATAGACCAGTTCCATCATCCTGGTAGTACATACCATTTTCTTGCTTTTGAAAGAGGATCTTACCTGCTTCCCCCTTGCACAAGCCTCACAAACTTTATCTTCCTTGAATTTAGTGTTAGGCAGACCTATCACCAAGTCCTTGGAGACTAGCTTGTTGAGTTGACTTAGACTAGCATGTCCAAGTCTCTTATGCCAAATGAGGGGTTCATTATCTGAAGTGTGGACAGATCCACCATATATATGTTATTCACTCTCTTTCCCTGCAAAACTATGTTGTCAGTAGTAAAATTAATCACAAAGCATTTTGTAGAGGTGAAGGCTACCATGTTACCTCTATCACACAATTGTGATACACTTATTAAACTGTAATTCAGTCCATCTATCAAGTAGACATTCTCAATAGAGTGAGAATCAGGCTTACCTACCTTTCCAACCCTAATTATTTCACCTTTCTTTCCATTTCCAAAGGAGACATTACCTTATTTAAGGCCCTCAAGTGAAAGGAACTAGTTCTTGCTTCCTGTCATGTGCTTTGAACAGTCGATATCCATGTACCATATTTGGCTGCTCCCCTTCACTTGTACCTGCAAAAGGAAATCAGGGATTAGTCTTAGGAACCCAAACTAGTTTGGGTCCCATTCTATAGACAAAAGGATAAATCAAATTCTTTTTAGCCCAACTTGGCAGCCTATTTTTCCCTAGAACAAAATTTTGTTCTTTTGACTTGCCTCCTCTTTTGCAGTGCATTCACACTTATAGTGACCAGTGTTACCACAGCGTGTGCGAATTTTATTCTCCAAAAGTTTGAGGTACTTGCTTTTAGGATCCCGCTTAGGTGCAGAGTTCCCAAAGCCAAGTCCTCTTCTATTGCTACTATGATGTTCTTGTAGCCATGAAAGTGTATCAGAGGACTTGTTCCATTTACAAGTTCTGACTAGCTCATGCTTGACCTTGTTCAAATCCTCCTTTAAGATTCTTACCAGTTCATCCTAGTTATACAACTTATCTTTTATTTTTCTTACGTTTTCTTCTAAAGTAAGTTGTGTGTAATTAGCTGCCTTTTTGCCTATTCCTAATTTCAATTTTAGATTTTTAGATTTAGATTGTAGGACAGTTGTATCAAGTGCATGAACCCGGTTCTTTAACATAGTATTTTCACTTTCAATTTCACAAGCCCTAAGTTCCAGATTTTTGCACTTAGCTTTCAAAATCACACATTCTTTTGACAACTATTCCTTTTCATTATTCACATCCTCAGATTCATTAATTAGTTCTAGCAGTAACTAAGATAATCTTTCTTTAGACAAAAATTTAATCTTGTCTTTGAGAGGAAGGACACTTACCTCATTTTCTTCATCAGATTCTCCAATGGTCATTAGTGCTCGTTCATCATCATTTGAGATTTCATCTGAGCTTTCTCCCCAAGCAACGACCATAGCCTTGGTTGATCCTTGTTGCCTTTCTGAACCTATCCTTCTGGTTCCTTCGTTCAGCTCTTTCCTTCTTCCATTCAATTTCTTGCAAAGGATAGTTTTTAATCATGTGATCAGTCTTTCCACACTTGTAGCAGCCATCATTGGTTTGTTCTCCGGAGCTCTTGCTTTGTTGTAGCTTCCACTTCTTGAAGAACTCTTTCCTCTCCTTAGGTACTTCTTGAAGTCTTTAGTGATCATTGTCATTTTATCATCTTCCGGATCAGAACCTTCAGTGATTCTAAGTGCCAAACTCCTTTCCTTCTTAGGTACATCCACTTTCACGGTTTGTCTCCTAAGTTTATAGGCAGTGAGATTTCTAATCAATTAATCTAGTGGGAGAGTGGCAATTTCTGTAATTCCTGAATAGCAGTGATTTTGCTTTCCCAAGTTATTGGCAAGACCCTAGTGAGTATCTTCTCAACTCTTTCCTCTTCAGGGATAATCCTTCGAAGAGATTTTAGTTCATTTGTTAATGTAGTGAACCTTGTGAACATCTCCTGAATGGTTTCTCCATCCTTCATAGCAAAATTATCATACTGAGAGTACAGAAGTGTTCCTCTAGATCTTTTCACCTGAGTTGTTCCTTCCATGGGCCACTTGCAGTGTGTCCCAAATTTGCGTAGCAGTAGAACAGCCTTGGATTTCTGTTGTACTCATCTGGACTAAGTCCACAAATAAGCCACTTCTTGTCTTTAGCATTCTTTTCCAACTTCTTCAGATTTTCAGCATTGCAATCAGCTCATCTTTGGGACATCTACTCCTTTAGCATTTTTCTTCAAAGTAGCTAGTGGACCATCAATAACAATGTCTCATAGCTCATAGTCCTCTCCCTGTATATGATCTCTCATTCTTGACTTCCACCAAGGATAGTACTGGACATTAAAGAGTGGTGGCCTAGCAGTGGATTGCCCTTCCCAATTTTCAGATGGAGCGCTCATCTTGATATTATCCTAAGGTGTTAGCCTCTTCAAGGATAACCCGCTCTGATACTAATTGATGTTTTATACTTCAATACTACACAAAAGGGGGGGTAATTTATGTGGTGTCTAATTTTTTGCGTACACAGATTATAGAAGGACCTAGTTCTTCTATGTGTTCCTTATACTACAGTTGCGGAATAATAAATGCAGAAAGTAAAGAATACAAGTATTTTTACATGAAAAATACCTGGCTCAAAAGGCGAAAAATTCACGACCTGCTACCCATTAGGAATTTTTCCAGCACTTCACTAAATCACTGAGCTAAAACAGCGTTTACAAAACTCTTGTAAACCTAAGGATTACCTTTAACCCTTTGCGGCAACCAACCTCAGGTTGTTGCGACAATTTCAAGTTAACTTTAACTTGAACAATACACTCAGAGTACTTAGTACAAATGCTTCTAAAGAAAGTTGAAAGGTACAACTCAAAAGCCCTACTATAATGAAAGTAGAATAAAACACATACACTTAGAACTGGTTCTTCTATCTGGTTCATGTAGCTTCAGGTTCGCACACTTGAATCACACAGGAATTGCTTGCAAAATGCCTTGTTATTTTGCTCTCAACTCTAGCTTAACTTCAGCATTTGTGCATATCTGTAAAAGAGAACAAACTGACATATATAGAGTTAGTAGATAGGAAATAGCTAGAGTTCCTTTGTAGCTTGAATCTTGTGTGATTCAAGTGTGCAAACGTGAAGCTACATGAACCAGATAGAAGAACAAACTGACATGTATGGACCTGCTTCATGCGTTTGTTCCATTGTCAATCATCAAAATAAACTTATTTAGGCCAACACCTATCCTTTTGAAATTCTGAATCCGCCTCTAGCTGTAAAACAAGGTTAAACAGTCGATGTCCCACTTGTAGACTGGAGCTTGGTGATATCAGATGTTTAGCACTAGAAAAGGTGGCTGAATCACTTGAGCACCCCTGCAAATACGGCTCTGTTGGGTGTCCCGAAATATTTCCTTTTAACAGCAAGCTGAAACATGAGGCAGGGTGTAGTTTTAGACCATACAGTCTGCCCGTATGCTGGGTCAGAGTGCTCAATTGTTGGTGATATTCCTTACTTGGTTTCTCATTTGAGAGAAGATCACAAGGTAGACATGCATTCAGCATTCAGGGTGCTCTTTTAACCATCATTATTCGTTATGTCAAATCTAATCCTCGATCGAGAAGTGGAAAATGCGACGTGGAGGTTAACTGTTCTACATATCATGGAGAACATGATTCTCTTGAGATTTATAAAATGGTTTGGAAGTAAACATCACTGGTACGACGTCTTTATTAGTCCTTGGTCCAAATACTCCTTAATAGTTCAACTTATATTTGTTCTCAAGGTAGGATTCTAATAAGAACCACATTGTGATAGTTTTTCGAGAAAATGACACTGTATAGCCGCTCTCAAAATAATAGTTAAATATATATATATACACACACACACATTCTGTATGTTATATAATTAATTTATACATTTATAAACAGTTTCTGGCGCGGGCCAAAAGTGATAATATATCTAGTTTTTCTCCCCTTGGAATTATTTATAATAAAGCCAAAATATTTAAAGCAAGTTTGCTTAAAACTCCAGTGTCAAATTTTTTTACATGTTTCCACGTTTTTAATTGATTTTCTCATGTCTTTATTTTGATGCCTTTAACTCTTTTTTAGGTTTGTAATTGTTTTGGTCAGTACTTCTGTCTCCATTTTGAAGCCTTTCAGCTAGAGTGGCTCCTGTTTACATGGAATTTCTTCGATCGGTTTATGGGAGATGAGACAGAGGCTCGAAACTACAGTACGGCTAGCCTCGAATGCAGCACATGATATGTGAGGTGCACGTCGCGAGTTTGAACTTTACCACATACTAAAGCTTGGTATATAAGGAGAGAAGAATACAGGAGGTGGTCTATTATCCAAGTGAACATCGTCATGCTGCACGTTTTGGGCTTCATTCTGATAGTAGTACTTTTATATGGATCGATAGCAGAAGGTAGAGCGGCTCGACGGATATTGTGGCCTAAGGCCAAAATATGTTAAAAAGTTCTTAAATTTTTTTTGTAAAATTCACATAATAATGAGATACAAAGAAAACTCCTAGGACTTTAGCCTAAGGATAATTGTGCAACGCGTGATACGCAAATTAAGTGCACGTCACGGTTTGGATTCTGTCGTCAATGACAATATGACATTAATTAAATGGAAGAAGCTAGAGGGGGCAAGGTGATAATATGTCGACTTTCGAACCTTGCATCCCATTGTATTTGGGTATTTCTCTTAAAAAGATGAACAAAAAATGATTATTTTCTAATGGATGGATCAATAAACTATGGTGAAAAGAAATAGTCAATTTAGAAAAATTGAGTTAAAATCAGAAAGTGAAATCATTAGAAATATATTTTTAAAAAAATAAACATGAGCGTACATAAAGGAGAAAAATTAGATTCGATAACATTGATCATTTAATTAAATGAGAAAGAAATATATCGTTATTTATCACTCAGCTGCAGAACATTAATTAAAACTTTCAAAATATTTTACAAATAATAATTACATAAAATTTATGTGACACATAATACTTAAAATTGGAGCCCTAAATATTTTAGGGGCCTTAAGACAATGGCTTTGTTTGTCTTACCCTTAGGCTGCTCCTGCCAGAAGGTGAATGGGGACTGAAAAACTGAAGAGAAACATCAACTCTGGCAAAGAAATAAAGACAATTGGCTAGCGACTACAAAGTTTGTAAAATCTTGAGATGAATACATAGGAGATCTTAGACGAAAAAATAGAAAATAAAATCGAAGGGCTTTGAAGTGCCACCTTCATTTGAATGGAATTCTAAATGAAAGAAATTACTAGGCCTTTGGACATAAATATGTGAGGTTCGAAAAAAAAGTATGATAAGTTGAAAAAATATATTTGAAATTGTAATTGTATTTGGACATTCATTTCATTTGAAAAAATATTGTAATTTTGTGAGAAATTTTTTTGTTCAAACCTGAAATTCATCTTTAATAATTCAATCAAATGTATAGCCTGTTTGTGCAAGACTGAATTAATAAAGACAGAAAATCAGAGATTGTATCCCTGAATATATCTTCCTCCTTAAGAATATAACTTGTACATTTGCGTAACTATAGGCATTAGAATATAACTTATATTACGTAATTATAGGATAACCATATAAGATTGTGTAGCTGTATATTATGTATGTGTAACTCATTGCAAAGGAAAATAAAGACAGAAAACTTAAAAGTCTTTGTCTATCATGGTATCAGAGACGTAGTCTAATTTTTTTTTTCAGTCGTGCTCTCTGTTCGTGTCAAAAGGTATTCAACTGTCTTCGTGTAAGTGTAAACAATTTATTATACTATCTTTTGTTGGCTGCATTCCATGTTGCTCAAGCTCGATAGTTTCCAATTCATCATCATATGATCTACTCTCTACAAAATTGGATGGTTCTAATTTTGCTCTCTAGGAATTTCACTTCGGGAGCAGTAGCCTTTTTGGGATGCTGAATGGATCCTCGGCCTGATGATGCAAAGGAATGAGTTCAATAGACGTTGAACAATGGTAAGGTCATTGCATGTATACTCAATTCAGGCATCACCATGGGGCCTTCGACCATTTTGTCTTGCGCCTGAGACGTGAAGACATCTACGTACTAGTTACCAGCAAAGTAATCTCGCAAGAGTGTGGAATTTGAACGAAATATTGCCGAGTTTACTCAGGGTAAGAAGAACATCCGCAATTTTTACTTCGGACTTCAAGCGCTTTGGTCAGAACAAGATCAATTTTCAAGGACTACTCTACCGCAGCAGGGCACAAGAAAATTTTGGGGGAACGTCTGAAGTCATGGATTGTACAATTCTTGATGAAACTCGGGCCTAAATTTGAGCCCGGTCATGCAAGTTTATTGAACAGGAAGTTTAATGTTGGTTATTTGATTGTGAGTTTGCCACATGTCCCTCCATCTAAATTATGGGCAAATTAGTATAATATTATAACGGCAGGGTATAATTGAATGATACTCAAATATAGAGTATATTAAACTATTTTGAATACATGAGTATATTGGCCTTTTTACGTTTAATTTTAAACTCTGACTCATTTTCTTAGCCATTAATTGTATTATTCAAATAAAAAATTTTAAGTGCTAGCCATCTAAAAATTGCGTGTTTCATGACAACTTTGTTGTGTCTAGTTTGCAGTTTAAATAGAGTTACACTGGAATATTGTAACTAATTGTTTGCATTATTAGTAACAAAAACTAAGGCCACAAATAAATATAAAATTTTATGGTTAAAGTTTACACCCTTTAACTACATATTCTTATTGTCGCTAATACAACATCATATTTTTTAAACCTTTTTGTGTACAAAATTTAACTAATTATAAGAGAAATAATGGTCTGTCACAAATTAGGTACATCATTAGTGACAATATAATGTGTCATCAATGACTTCAATGTTGTGGCTAATATTATTCAATAAATTTTGCCAACTTATTTACTTTGGTGAGAAATATTAGTGGACGAACTCTTACTATGAAATTTGTGTATCGTAACTAACATATATGACTCTTGTATTAAAACATGAAATGTCATTTTTATCATAAAAAGTGAATAACTAGTGAAAAAATTTTGTTGTTATCAATAATTCCATAGTTACATATCACATTTTTCAATATGCACACTGATAAATTATTTTCACTTAGCAGGTAAATTATTCGTGAAATATTTAATAAGTGGGTATTAGTTAGACCCCCGAGTTCGGACTTAGATGCATGCGGGCAAGGTCAGTTTTAAGGGCTTGTACATTGCTCCTTGACATGAGCCAACGTTGGTGATGGTAACAATGTGCGGGATTGCATGCCTATGACAGGGTATGCAGCTAAGTCAAGTACTTGGGTGTTGGCAAGGTAACTTGACGAATGTTAGTGGCACGGACAGGCGCCTGGCACTAGATGGGTATGCGTGCAAGCAGTAGGCCAGCTGAGGCCAAGGCAGATGGGCAAGGCAAATTGGTGGCATGGTGTTGGCATAGCATTGGGATGAAGATGGGCGAAAAATATTCTAAGTGTTGGCCGAAGCTATGAGGAGCAAATCAAGCCAAGGCATGCGCGAGGCACATGGGCAGACGGCTGTGCATGGCACATGAGCGGCGCATGCGCGCGGCACATGCGTCGGTTATGCAGTGTGCGCGGCACATGCGTCAGTTACGCAGTATGCGCGGCATGTGCGACAGTTGAGGCTAGTTTCTGAAGACTTGGCCCATATGGGAGAAATGTTAACTTAGAATATGGAGACCATGACCCAATGTAACTGCTGGCACATGCCATGCACGCTCCTCCCCTTGTAACTGGTTGTAACTGCCCCTGGCAGGTTTTATATTTAACCTGAATTTGGCTAAGGCATGGAGAAGTTTTGTAAGCCTCCAAATTCGTGAGTCCTTTTATATATCTGAGAGATAATAAAAAGGTTGGGCGTTGTTGTGTGTGCTTTTCATTGTGCTTGACCCGTAATTAAATCTAAGTGTCAAAAGTGAGCGTGTGTGTGTGAAGGCTGAAATTGGCTGTGACGCTGACTGTCGGACTGTGGTGACGCTGAAAAAAATCACCCCTGTTTCAACTGGAATTAGAGCTCGGTTACGTTGTTGGCACAATCGCTGGCGGAAGTAGTACGTACAATAAACTGAGGGAAAGAGTGGCGGCTTTGGAGGCGCTAGTGGGAATGGCTGAAAACGCTGAGGATGTGACTTCTTTAATCAGTCGCACTCATGGCTTGAACACGGAACTTGCTCAGTTTCATGAGATCACGACCAGAAGAACCACAGGCTATGATAAATTCCGCGAAGAGGTCTTGGTTCAGATCAGGGATCTGAGGAAGGCAAACAAAAATTTGAACATGGAAGTGGTGGTGCTGTGCAAGGCTATGGATGGTGCTGGCCAAGTCCATAAGGCAGAACGTTCTAAGGTGAAAATTCTTGAGCCTAAGGCCTTTATTGGTACGAGATCAGCCAAGGAATTGGAAAATTTTCTGTGGGATATGGAATAATATTTTACAACTGCTCGTATTGCTGAAAACGACAAGTTGAGTATCACCATTATGTACTTGACTGGTAATGCGAAATTGTGGTGGAGAACCAGGGATGCGGACGATATGAGTGCTGGCAAGCCTAAGATTGATACGTGGGCCAAATTGAAGAAGGAAATGTGTGACCAGTTCCTTCTTACCAATGCATCCTGGATTGCTAGAGATCGCTTGAAAAGATTGAGGCAAACAGGTTATGTTCGTGATTATATCAAGGAATTTACTTCTTTGATGTTGGATATCCAAAATAGGTCGGATGAAGATAAGTTATATAACTTCATTTCGGGAATGCAACATGGGCCCAAAATGAAGTTAGGAAACAGAAAGTGAAATATCTCCCAAGTGCAATTGCGGCAGCAGATTCGTTGGTAGATTTTCGCTCAACACGAGTTCCATCTGAAATTCCTACTTCTTCTAAGGCCAAGAAAAAGTCTGAAAAAAGAAGAGGGAGTGGAGGAAGGAAGGGCGGAAAGAAGGTACTTACAAAGAAAAGGCTGTTGCAGACGCTGGAAATTCAAAGAGCAAGAGAAATTCAGCAAGTGACGAAGGTTGCTGGACTTGTGGAAGGCCTCACTTGGCCAAAAGTTATCCGAATCGGGAAAGGGTGAATGTTATGCTTACAGGGAGTGCAAATACAAATGAAGAGGGTGTTGTAGTTGCTAATTTGGCAAACCCGCTTGGTTTACTCTTGAACAATCAAATTTCATTAGTAAACGTGATGGGGGAATCATCAACAAATCTTCATTCTTCGTTGCTGCACATTGAGATGAAAGTTGACGATAAAGTATTAGTGGCAATGATAGATATTGGAGATACTCACACTTTTATTGATGTCAAAACTGCTTTAAAATTCAGACTGAATTTGACAAAGAGCCTGATTATATGAAAACTGTGAATCAAGTGGCCCAACTTATTGAAGGCATGGCCTATGATGTGAGGGTATTTGCTGGACCTTGGGCGGGAAAACACAGTTTGATGGTGATTCCGTTGGGAGATTATGATATGATACTTGGGATCGATTTCCTAAGGAAGAACTGCTTTGTTCCAATGCCCCACTTGGACTGAGTTATGGTGATGCAAGATAAGATGGCAGGGTTCATCAAGGCTGTTCATCCATATGGCGAGGCAGAAAAATTAAGTACAAGAGCCCTATTATTTCTACTATTTCAGTTGAGAAAGGCTTGAAAAAAGGTGAAGAAACTTTTCTTGTTGCTTTGGTGGAGATAAATCCAGACATGAAGGTGGAAGTGCGTGATTGTGTGGCACAATTTTGGGAGAGTTTAAAGATGTTATGCCACCCGAACTCCCCAAAATGTCGCCACCAAGGAGGGATATTGATCATAAGATTGAGTTGCTGTCAGGTTCTGTTGCTCCTGCACAAGCTCCTTATCATATGGCTCCTAAGGAGTTGGTTGAGTTGCATAAGAAATTGAATGAATTACTAGAAGCAGGCCTGATTCAGCCATCAAAAGCTCCTTATGGTGCACCTGTTTTGTTCCAAAAGAAACAGGATGGGTCAATGAGAATGTGCGTAGATTATCAGGCGCTGAACAAGGTGACTGTAAAGAACAAGTATCATGTCCCATTAGTGCAAGATCTCATGGATAGATTGTGCAAAGCAAGCTGTTTCACCAAGCTAGACGTAAGGTTTGAGTATTGGCAAGTACAGATAGCAGAGGCGATGAGTCAAAAACTACGTGTGTTACTAAATATGGCTCATATGAATTTCTTGTAATGCCGTTTGGGCTAACTAATGCCCCGGCTACTTTCTGTAATTTGATGAACAATGTTTTATTTGAGTACCTAGATGACTTTGTTGTAGTGTACTTATAAGACATTATAATCTATAGCTGCTCGTTGGAAGAACATGTGAAACACTTAAAAATGGTACTGTGCCGGTTGCGGGAGTACAAACTTTATGTGAAGATGGAGAAGTGCGAGTTTGCTCAACAAGAAATAAAATTTCTTGGGCACTTGGTCAGCCAAAACCAAGTGAGAATGGATCCAAAGAAGGTGCAGGCTATTGTTGATTGGCAAGCGCCACGGAATGTGAAGGACTTGAGGTCATTCCTTGGATTGGCAAACTATTATCACAAATTCATTGCAGGGTATTCAAAGAAGGCTGCTGTTTTGACTGATTTGCTGAAGAAGAACGTAGTGTGGGTTTGGACTAAAAAATGTGATGGGGCATTCAACTTACTAAAGGAGGCCATTGCTTCCGAACCCATACTAAGGCTGCCTAATTTTGAGTTGCCTTTTGAAGTGCATACGGATGCTTCCGACAAGGCTGTTGGAGGTTTGTTGGTGCAAGAGGGTCACTCTGTGACTTTTGAAATCAGGAAATTGAATGATGCGGAGCAGAGATACTCTACTCATGAGAAGGAAAAGGTTGTTGTGGTACATTGCTTGCAGACTTGGCGTGTATACCTGCTAGGTACAAAGTTTGTGGTGCGGACGGATAATGTTGCTAATACTTACTTCAAAACGCAACGCAAACTGAGTCCCAAGCAGGCCCGTTGGCAAGAATTCTTGGCTGAATATGATTTTGTGTGGGAACACAAGCTGGGAAAGCACAACCAGGTTGCCGATGCTTTGAGTAGAAAAGAGGTATTCGCTGCTATACATTCAATCTCTAGGTTGGAGTATGATTTTATTGATAAAATTAGAATATGTGCTGCAAATGATTCATTATACACTAAGTTAATGAGTCAAGTTAGAGATGGGACACTACAGAGGTATTGGATCGAGGACGGTCTACTCTATTTCAAAGGGGAGAGAATCGTGGTACCTTAAGGTGGTGGACTGCGTAGGGAACTAATGAAAGAGGCACATAACACTACTTGGGCTGGGCATCCGGGTGTTGAGTGGACGTTGGCTTTGCTGTCTAGAGTATATTTCTGTCTAAAGATGGAAGATGATATTGAAACTTATGTGAAAACTTGTCTAGTTTGTCAACTAGATAAAACTGAGCGTAAGAAGGAAGCGGGCTTGTTGCAACCTCTTCCTCTTCCCGAAAGGCCATGGATGTATGTTTCTATGGACTTTATTTGTGGATTTCTGAAGGTAAATGGGATAGAATCAGTCATGGTGGTGGTGGACAGATTCTCAAAGTATGTCGTTTTTGTGATTGTCCCAGTTGTTTGTTCGTCGGATGTCGCTGCATATCTGTTTTACAAAAATGTGGTTAAGTTCTTTGGTGTACCAGCCGATATCATCAGTGATAGGGATACACGGTTCACAGGTCGGTTATGGATTGTTTAAAATGACGGGAACTGATTTGAAATTCTCTACAGCGAACCATCCCCAAACTGATGGGCAAACGGAAAGGATTAATCACTTGTTGGAAGAGTATCTGAGGCATTTTGTGACGGCAAGTCAGCGGAAATGGGTTGACTTACTGGATACTGCATAGTTTTGTTACAAGCAGAAAACTCAAGGGAAGTGTCCTGCTGCCTACCGTTATGCTAGGGATAAGCAAGAAATACTTGCAGAAGCGCAAGACAGCTTGCGAAAGGCTCAGCGGCGGATGAAAAAGAATGCAGACCAGCATAGGATGCTGGAATTTAAAGTTGGTGACAAGGTGTTGCTAAAGCTTACTCCCCAAATCTGGAAACAGATTACAAGTAAGTTCAGGCACCGGGGTTTGATTCCCAAGTATGATGGACCATTTGACGTTGTTCAGAAAGTGGATGAAGTTGCTTATAGACTGAAGCTACCTGAAAAGTTGAAATTACACCCAACCTTCCATGTGAATTTTCTGAAGCCTTACTATGAAGATTTGATGATCCGGGCAGGAACCAGTCAAAGAGGGCACCGGTTGTAGTGCGCACACAGTTCGACGCTGAGATTGAAAAGATATTGGATCACCGGGTACTCGGTGTCAAGAAGAATAGGCGGACATAATTTATGATTCAGTGGGCAGACAAGAAGCTGATGCAACTTGGGAAAAGAAAAAGTCACTTTGACAGTTCGACAAGTAGTCGGAGGACTACCTGAAAATAGCCTCGACGACAACATCGAGTTCAACTGGTGGGGGTGGTTTGCTAGACCCCCGAGATCGGACTTAGACACATGCGGGCAAGGTCAGTCTGAAGGGCTTGTACATTGCCCCTTGACATGGGCCAGCGTTGGTGATGGAAGCAATGTGCGGGGTTGCATGCCTATGGCATGGTGTGCAGCTAAGTCAAGTACTTGGGAGTTGGCAAGGCAGCTTGACGAATGTCAGTGGCACAGACAGGCGCATAGCACCAGATGGGCATGTGTGCAAGCAGTGAGCCGGCTGAGGCCAAGGCAGATGGGCAAGGCAAAGTAGTGGCATGGTGTTGGCATAGCATTGGGATGAAGATGCGCGAAAAATATTCTAAGTGTTGGCCGAAGCCATGAGGGGCAAATCATGCCAAGGCACGCGCGAGGCACATGGACAGACGGCATGCGCATGGCACATGAATGGGACATACGCGCGACACATGCGTCGGTTATGTAGTGTGCGCGGCACATGCGTCAGTTACGTAGTGTGCGCGCATGTGCGACGGTTGAGTCCAGTTTCTGAAGACTTGGCCCATATGGGCGAAATGTTAACTTAGAATATGGAGACCGTGATCCCAATGTAACTGCTGGCACATGCCATGCACGCCCCTCACCTTGTAACTGGTTGTAACTGTCCCTGGCAGGTTTTATATGTAACCTGAATTTGGCAAAGGCATGAGAAGTTTTGTAAGCCTCCAAATTCATGAGTCCTTTTGTATATCTGAGATATGAAAAAAGGGTTGGGCGTTGCCCGTAAATATTGTGTGTGCTTTTCATTGTGCTTGACCCGAAATTAAATCTAAGTGTCAAAAGTGAACGAGTGTGCGTGAAGGCTGAAATTGGTTGTGATGCTGACTGCCGGATAGAGGTGACGCTGAAAAAAAATCACCCCAGTTTCAGTACTCTTTTTGGGATTGTGCTCTAATAAAAGCAAATTCATTATATAGAGATAATGAGTTCAAAATGTGTGCAATCTCATTTTATGTGTGTATTTAAAATTCTTTTGGACATGTCTATATAACTTTTGTTAGAAAAAATAAATCTAGTTAAACTCAGTGAAACCGCGCTAAATATACCTATTTTTACTGGATCTTCTAACATACTCAAATATGTTTACAATCTGATTTTTATGTGGATAGTAAAGTGGTTCCTTTTTTTGGCTTTATGTAGGGAAACAACTGCATACCGTAGTTTTTCTTCAGTTCTTTGTGCATTTTACTTCTAACATAGCAACTTTTGTTTGGTTTAGTTGAATGAGAGTAACTTTCAAATACCTAGTGTTGAAAAAATCTTTGAACTGTTGGAGTCAATTTTATGAAAAAGTAGACAAAAGGCGCCGACGTCCATAGTTTTCAGTTAAAGTTATGAACAAGATAGAGCTGATAATAGCAAGAAGTTTATGTCTAAATGGCCTCAGATATAAATTAATCTTATCTATTAATTCATTCAAAGTATTAAATTGACTAGATATGATATATATATATATATAAAATACTTTGACTTAAGTTTGCAAGTAAAAAATATGCTTAAATAGTGCAAAATATCCATATAGAAATTACAAGAATTCAAGATTAATATTTGTTGCTATTAAAATAGTAGGTAGCAACATTTTACAAATATCATTGATTATGTGTTAGGATCGAAATAATCAGGTGTTATGCGGAAGTTAGTAAAGCAAATCTTGAACGAAAGATAAAGCAAACAACAAAAGAGAAATATAACAAAAAAGACACAAACGTTTAACGTGGTTCGGTCAATTGACATACGTCTACAGGTGGAGATGAGCAATCTATTATATAAAAGAGAGTACAAAATATCGAGAGAACAATCTAACAAATAGGCAAGCACAAGGGACACACTAACACTTGTTCCAAAAAGTTCTCCCTCTAAACAAGCTCTCAAACCTCTTATAGATGCTACTGGATGAGAAGGAAGCATTCTCAGTTTATAGAAGTCTAAAACTTTTTCTTTTTAGAAAAAGGACTAGCCAAATATAGATGATTTATAATTTTCTTCTAAAAGAAGAAAAATTTAATTATAATAAATATTTTATTCTTTTCTTCCAAAGATACGAAAACCAAATATGATAAAAAAAAATTAGGTCAAACACCGATCAAATTCATTACATTTATTAAGTTATCTCTTGAGATGTAAAAGTTTCCCGCTAACACATGCTTATTGGTGGAGGCATTTGTAGCTCGACAAAAGCTTACAGAACCAGACCAAATTAAAATTCATGGGATAGTGACTTGAATTCTTTTCACTAAACTTGTCACCTTTTTATGGACTATGGAGTCTGATCATTACCAAACTGATGGGAAGCCTTTCTATATAGTTATCTTAAAATCTAAAACTCAAAAAATTTGGAACTGGTTTTTCTATCTGGTTCATGTAGTTTCAGGTTCGCACACTTGAATCACACAAGAATTATTTGCAAAATGCCTAGCTATTTTGCTCTCAACTCACGCTTAACTTCCGCGTTTGTGCGTACCTGTAGAATGAGAACATCCTGCAATATATAGAGTTAGTAGAATAAGAAATAACTAGAGTTAATGCTATACTCTTCTTTGGTGGAAGAGTTCTAGTTATATTCAACTTCTAACTCCTCCCTTATCTTGGATAGAGTTCTCTTCGAGTAAGGAGTCCTTTTCCTTATCACTTATGCAACCTTTTCAATCAGGAGATATCAGATATAACAACTTGAGCCTATCTCCTTACCGTCCATCCCTTATGCTCTAATCTGCCCGTGTCTGTGTACACTGTGTATGGACCTGGTTCATGATTGAGTTCCTTTGTCAATCTTCAAAGCAAAACTTAACTCGGGCCAACAAATTCCCCCATTTTGATGATGACAAACTCTTGATTTTCATAAGCACAGGCCCTGTGTCAACATAGCTCAACATCAACACAATGTTAGAACACTTTTCATTTTAAAATCATAAATCATCAAGGACCAGGTTCATTAGGTTATAAATATCATAGTCCAAAGTAACAAGCACAACATATCTTCCACCTTTTGGCATCATCGAAAAGTTGCATAATTATGTTAGATAACCATATTTTAATAAAAATTACTCATGGCCACTGGGGCTACTTCAAATGCAATCATGGAGTCAACCATCATTTATCAATCTAATGATATTAGTCAACTAAGAAGCATCAACAAACAGTTAGAGCACAAAAACAGTTGATTTTCATTGATATTAGTCATCCACAAAGCAGAAAAAAATTAAAAACACTGTATCATGAGAAAAAAGATCAAAAAGAAATCACATCCAGGTCACTTGTTTGTCTAACTAGGCTAGGAATGTTTTAAGATTGGGATGGACCAGGTTCTTGGTTCTTGGCCTGAAGCAGTTTCAGCATATCATGAAGAATGCTATCATTCTTCTCTTTTTCCTTTGCGAGCTCAGCTCTAAGAGTATCTCTCTCAGTTTCTACTTCTGCCAACCTCTTCTTCAGCCTTTCAATTTCAACATCCTTAGCCCTAGTTTCTTGCACCAAGGCTCGCACTTTGCTGTTCACAGGTACTTTTTTGGATGAACCAGGTTCTTTGGGAGTGGTGTGGACTTCACAGTCACAAGAAGTCAAAGTGTTTGCCCCAAAGTGATCCTTGCTTGTACCAACTTTCCATTTCTTGATGGGTACCTTGAAGTGCGCAAGTACAGCCATGAGAATGAAACCATAGGGTATGGCATGAGTTTTGGTGCCAGTCAGAACCCTGTCGAGAAGCTGGATGATAAATTCAGGCTAATTGATTTGCCTCCCACTATCCTGACATTCCATAAGGACCAGGTCCATGAATGTGAAAATGTGCCTCCTTCCTGCCTAGGCAGCACAACTTTGTTAACAAATTCGAACAATACTTTGTGGGGTGGCTTCATTTCACTTTTGTATATAGCCTTGGGCTCAAGATCTTCTTCATTATCACCAAACATCCTTGTAATGGCAAGGGCAATAGGGATATTCTCTAGACTTTGACCATTTGAGTTTCTTGTAATCATTGTACCCTGCAGCAGGTATGCCTAAGATCTCTCCCAGTTCCTTATCATCAAAACTCACTATCACCCCTTTCACTACACTGGTGACTCTACCATTCTTGATCTCGCAATTTTTCATGAACTCCAAAATCTCAGTTCTAGCAAGTTTTCCATCCATCTGAATGGCCATGTCCTTCCAACCTTGCAATTGTAATTTTTCCAGCAACATCACCATGGCTTCCTCCTCCAAGTTCCTGAGGAGTCTACCTTTCAATGGTTCTTTTCCAAACCTAACCATCTTGTCCTTCTCTGCATCAGATTCTTCTTATTCTTCTTATTCTTATTCTTCTTCTTCTTCTTCTTCTTTTTCTTCTTCTTCTTCTTCTTCTTCCTCTTCTCTACTCCATTCTTCTTCTTCCACTATTTTTACTTTTCTGGACTTCAAGGCAGACCTGGTTCTTTAGGCCAAGGTAGATGGCCCAGCTGGCTTTGTCTTTGAAACAGACTTCTTTATGGAAGTCTTGATCTTCTTTGTCTTTGGATTCACAACCTCCATTTCTGCCTCCTCTTCATCATGAAAATCCAGGTCTATCTCTTTTTGGCGTAAGCAAAAGAGCATCAGGTTGAAAAAATAAAAGATATCTAATCATCGTATTATTCTATAAAAATATAACACTATAATATTGATGTTTTATACTTCATGGCAGAGAGGGGTGATTTGTGTGGTGTCCAATTTTTGCGTGCACTGATTATAGAAGGACCTGGTTCTTCTAAGTGTTTCTTATGCTACTATTGCGAAAATAGTAAATGCGGAAAGTAAAGAACACAAGTATTTTTACGTGGAAAATACTCAGCTCAAAAGGTGAAAAAATCATGACCTACTACTCAGTACGATTTTTCCCAACACTTCACTAAATCAACAACAACAACAACCCAGTAGGATCCCACAAGTAGGGCCTGGGCAGGGTAGAGTGTACGCAGACCTTACCCCTACCCCGGAGGGATAGAGAGGCTATTTTCGAGACCCTTGGCCAACACTTCACTAAATTGCTGAGCCAAAATAGCATTTACAAAACTCTTTGTAAACCTAAGGAGTACCTCTAATCCCGTCGTGGCAACCGGCCTCTAACTGTTGTGACAACTTCAAGTTAACTCTAACTTGAATACTCAGAGTACCTATTATAATTGCCTCTGGATAAAGCTGAAAGGTACAACTTGAAAAGCCCTACTATAATTGAACTAGAATAAAAGACGGACACTTGGAACTGGTTCTTCTATCTGGTTCATGTAATTTCAGGTTTGCACACTTGAATCACACAAGAATTGTTTGCAAAATGCCTAGCTATTTTGCTCTCAACTCACGCTTAACTTCAGCGTTTGTGCGTACCTGTAGAATGAGAACATCCTGCAATATATAGAGTTAGTAGAATAAGAAATAACTAGAGTTCTAATGCTATACTCTTCCTTGGTGGAAGAGTTCTAGTTATCTTCAACTTCTAACTCCTCTCTTATCTTGAATAGAGTTCTTTTCGAGTAAGGAGTCCTTCTCCTTATCACTTATGCAACCTTTTCGATAAGGAGATATCATATATAACAACTTGAGCTTATCTCCTTCCGTGCATCCCTTATGCTCGAATCTGCCCGTGTCTATGTACACTGTGTATGGAGCTAGTTCATGATTGAGTTCCTTTATCAATCATCAAAACAAAACTTCACTTGGGCCAACAAACATAGATTAATTAAATGAAACTAAAACAACACATAGATGATTGAGAATTCGTTCATTTTTTACGATTACCAAAAATATAACGAATAATAAATAAAATATTTTATAAAACTTAAAGAGTTTTTAAGCTCAAAAATCATGAGTCGGAAGATCTAAAAATACTTTTGACGTTAAACTAATATAAATAACCCAAAAAATATTTAAAAGCTGATCTGATGTACCATCATTCTAATTTATATGGCATATTATTTTTTTTAGTCTGTTCCAAAATAATATAATTTTTTATATTTAAAAATAATTTTACTTTAAAATTTATTTTACCTTTAAGATAATGAGTCTAAGATAATGCATAGTACCACATAAATCAGGACAGAACAAGTACCAAAATCTCAGTTTGGAAATCACTGAAGTTGCTTCAAGAATTTCAGGTTTGGCACTGTTGATGATAGGTCCTAGTTTTGTCGGGACCTTTTCTTTCTAAGGAAACGGGGGAGATGATTACTAAGTAAGAAATTAAATCTTTACTTGATAAAATAAAAATTCAAGTAGCTATCAACTTAGTTAAATATACATGAAATGTCTTATATGGAGATTAGTTTTACGAGAATAAAACACATATAAGATTAAAATAGCTTTGATTTCATCTTTTTATTTTTATTTACTTTAAAAAATGAAGACAATTATAAACTTGGGTATTATGTACTGTATATTTAATTTCAAATGCAATTAGTATGCATCTACTACAACAATAATTTACTCAATATAGTTTCACAAGTAGGGATTGGAGATGATAGAGTGTATATAGACCTTACCCCTACCTTGTACAGATAGGGAGACTGTTTCCGACTCTCGGTTCAAGATAAGCATAATCACAATAATTTAGAAAAGGATATAAAGTAGCGAAGAAGCCATGAAAAAAGAAGCAGTAACAACAACAAAATGATTAGAAAACTAAAGCAGAAAAAATATCAGGTACTAATATAAATCTAAGAATAAAAAAACACGAGAATAATACCAATACTACGGTTAGGAAAGCAAATACGCTCAACTACTTACTAACCTTCTACTCTAATTCTTTACCTTCACACCCTTCTATCAAGGGTCATGTCTTTGGTAAACTGAAAATGAGTCATGTCCTGTCTAATCGCCTCTATCTAGTACTTCTTTGGGCTCCTTTTATCTCTCCTTAGACCCACCAATACCAACATCTCACACCTCTTTGTTTTATGCATATGCGCATCTCCTCTTCACACCAAACCATCCCAGTCTCGCTTCTCTCATCTTGTCCACTATGAAGTTCACTCTCACCGTGTCCTGAATATCTTCTTTCCTCATTATACCTCTCATAGTATGCCCACATATCCATCTAAGCATCCTTATTTCTACTACTCTCATCTTCTAGACATGAGAGTTCTTGACTGGCCAATACTCTACCACATACAATATCAATGGTCTAATCCCCACTGAGTAGAACTTATCTTTAAGTCTTGGTGGCACATTCTTATCGCACAAGACACCACATGCGAGCCTCTATTTTATTCATCTCGCCTCAAATACGATGTGTGACATCATCATCAATCTCCCTATTATCTTGAATTGTAACCCTAGGTACTTAAGACTTCCTATCTTGGAAATGACTTGTGTCCATTCTCATTTCCACGTCAGCCTCATGAATTTTGTCACTGAACTTGCATTCCAAGTATTCGGTTTTAGTCATGCTCAACCTGAAACCTTTAGACTCCAGGGTTTGTCTCCAAACCTCCAGCCTAGCGTTAAAACCGCCTCGAGTCTCATCAATCATTATTATGCCATATGCAAATAACATACATCATGGTACCCCCCCCCCCTGAATGTCTCGTGTCAATTCATCCATCGCCAAGGCAAATAAAAAAGGGTTGATGGCTAATTGTTGGTGCAACCCCATCACGACTGGGAGGTATCCCGAGTGTCCTCTCATTGTCCTTACTTGAGTCTTAGCTCCATCATACATGTCTTTAATTGCCCTAATGTATGCAATAAATATACATCCACCCTCCATACATCTCCAAAGAATCTCACTTGGGACTTTGTCGTATGCCTTTCTAGGCTATTAGTGAATATAATCTACATATTTTAGTAATTATTAACCCCTATGTTATAATCTGTTCTTATTATGGTTCCCGCATAATTTATGCTGCAAATCAGATCACCCATATGAGCTACAACCCCTTGATGTCCTAATCAACATAGGCGGGTCTAGACAAATTCAGTGCTAGTTCATTTGAATTCAGTATTTTAAACGTAAAACATAATATGTGTATGTATACGGTCGAGATAGAGTTCGCCTACAACATGAAAGGACAGGCTCGGAACATGACAATGCAAGACTGAAGATCGGCCCCAAGTCACACCGGGCTAGCACCCGGGGTCAGAACACCTGCCTTCGAGAACATTAGGTCTGAGACCCCAGAGTCGACTCTAGCCCCGAACGAGCTCGAAGAAAAATTGTTAGCATAACTAACAGAAGACCGAAATATCCGTAATCAGGCAGATGCTGTGGGGGAATCTCGGCGCGTATCAGTAAGGAACCGGCAATCAGCAAATCAAGGGATTTTTACCTTTTATAGAACTGTACCTAAAGTAGGACTCCTCTACTATATAAAGA
Source organism: Nicotiana obtusifolia (assembly GCA_002018475.1). Lineage (NCBI taxonomy): Eukaryota > Viridiplantae > Streptophyta > Magnoliopsida > Solanales > Solanaceae > Nicotiana > Nicotiana obtusifolia. The sequence continues at coordinate 63,598 of MCJB01022340.1, read as the reverse complement.
GGGCTCTGATAATTCATTTAACACGTTGTAACACGCATTCCAAAGAAATATATCATTATTATTTCTCTTTAAGCTCTTGTTCTTCTGTATCCTGACACCGATCGAAGCGTACTTGGCTCGAGGGTGATTAACCTTCCAAGGCTAAGACTGTTCAATTCGCGTGGTTTGCATTTACTTTACCATTATTTATTTCAATTCCAATCTAATTTATCATTTTTGTGTCAAGTTAGTCCACGTATCCTTAAAACCACTTAGAAATTTAATTATTATCCGATTTTGAGGGTAAACAGTTTAGCGCCCACCGTGGGGCTAAGTAGTATAGTGGTTATTTGATATAAATCTCCATAACACACACTACCTTACACTTGTTCTTTGAAGTATCTCTAATTTTAGGTTAAAACATAAAATGTCAAACTCTCAATCTGCAGCACCCCTGCATGTTGACAATGAGTCTGGTCACAACGATAAAAATAACAACATAGCGCCCGATGACGAGATACCGCCCGTTCGTCCCATCAGAATTCGGTAGCAGACCCGATTGACACTAATTCACATGTGGCTATCGAGACAAAATCTGCCTACTGACCCCGAGAATAACGTCCGTGGTAGAGCTCGATCGGCGGCTCAAAATACACAAAATATTGGAGGGGAAGGAATCATTTTACGAGTGATCTTTCAAATGCTGCAGGGCTCAACAAACGGCGATAGATCAGTTGCAGAACCAAAGCCGCGCACCGAGCAGAGTTAAACCCGATCAACCCCGGGAAGTCACCTGCAGGGATGAACCGGTCGCAGAGAGGTCGAATGAAAATGAATCAGGGACTAACCCCGAGATCATTAAAATGCTCGAGGAACAGACAAAACGGGGTAGAATCGAGGGAGAAGAAAATCAAAGCTAATGACAAAAAGGTGGAAACCTACGATTCCAGGGTCGACCAAATCCCAAGAGCACCACTGATATTGAAAGGCCTAGATTCTCCAAGAAGTTCGTGCAAAGACCTTTTCCTCCGAGCGCGGCTCCAAAATCGATCCCTAAAAAATTCCGCATGCCCGAGATTCCTAAGTACAACAGAATGACCGACCCAAATGAGCATGTAACCTCCTACACGTGTGCCATCAAGGGCAACGACTCAGAGGATGATAAGACCGAGTCTGTCTTATTAAAGAAGTTCGGAGAGACCCTGTCAAAGGGAGCTATGATATGGTATCACGACTTATCTCCTAATTCTATTGACTCATTTGCTATGCTTGCAGTTTCTTTCGTGAAAGCACACGCCAGCGCCATCAAGGTCGAGACCAGGAAGTTGGACCTTTTCAAAGTAAAACAGAAGGATAACGAGATGCTCGGAGAGTTCGTGTCCCAGTTTCAAATGGAACGAATGGACCTGTCATCGGTTGCTGATGATTGGGCCGTTCAGGCTTTCACCCAAGAACTCAATATTCGGAGCTCATTGGCTTCACAGCAGTTGAAACAGAACCTGGTGGAATATCCAACCGTCACTTGGGCCGATGTACATAACCGATATCAACTAAAAATCAGGTCAAATATGATCATCTTGGGGCCCCTTCCGGGTCCGTATATCCCGTCAAAACCATCGACTCAGTCAAGAGAGACATCGATCATGAACCGAGATCGAACAGGGATCGATATCAGTCGTGTAATAGAGACCGAAGAAACAGCGGGTCCGAGCGGAACTCTATGAGAAACGAAAGGAAAAGTGACTGAGGTCAGAGCAACCGGGAACTCATGATCAAAAATAGCTTCGACATACCCATCGGGCTTAAAGAAGCACCAAGATTATCGGAATACAACTTTTATGTCGATGTTGCCGCCATTGTATCAGCTCTCGGACGCATCAAAGATACCAAATGGCCTCGACCTCTAAAACCTGATCCAACCCAAATGGATCGTAACCAGATGTGTAAAAATATCACAGAACTCACGGCCATAGAACGGAGGATTGCCGACAGTTAAGAGAAGAAGTAGCCCAACTATTCAACATCGGGCATCTTCGGGAATTCCTAAGCAACCTAGCCAAGAATCATTCAGGAATAGGTATTCTAACAAACAAACCGAATAAGAAGAACCTCAACACGCCATTAACATGATCATCGGTGGGGTCACTGTTGAAGTGCACCAAAGTGTCCATCACGAGGAAGAAACGAACTCGAGATTACATATCGGAAGGAACCTTGTCTTTCAACGACGAGGACACGGAAAGGATCGTGCAGCCTCACAATGATGCACCGGTAATATATGTACTCATAAATAAAATTCGAGTTAAGCGTTTGTTAATTGATTTGGATAGCTCGGCCAACATCATCCGATCAAGGATCGTGGAGCAGCTCGGTCTACAAGATCAAATCGGGCCTGCAGTCCGAGTTCTAAACGGATTCAACATGGCATGTGAAACCACTAAGGGTGAGATAACATTACCGGTGAACACCACCGGGACCAACCAGGAAGTTATGTTTTATATGATCTAAGGAGACTTGAGGTACAACGCTTTGTACGGGAGGCCATGGATCCATAACATGAGAGCAGTGCCCTCGATACTGCACCAGGTGCTGAAATTCCGTACATCCAGCGGAGTCAAAATAGTTTATGGGGAACAACTGGCTGCCAAGGAAATGTTCATGGTCGAAACAATCTAAGAAATTCCCAACACTGCACCAGGTGCTGAAATTCCCAACATCCAGCGGAGTCAAAACAGAATATGGGGAACAACTGGCTGCCAAGGATATGTTCGCGGTCGATGAAGTGATCCCAGCATCCATACTCTAAATATCGAAGGATCCGAACCAAATGGTCAAAGACGGGGCCAAATAGCAATCACTGATACCAGCCTCGACAGAATCGGAGGAACGAGGGGTAGACGAGGACGATAACTAAGGGGTCCCCAGATCTTTCGTAGCCCCCGATGACTCCGCCGCTACAAAATTAACAGTCGAGGAACTGGAAGAAGTCGCATTGAGTGAACACTTACCCAATCGAAAGGTATTCATGGGCACAGGGTTAAGCCCCTAGCTTAGGACAAAACTCATTCAATTTCTAATAGCTAATGAAGATTGTTTCTCTTGGTCCCACCTTGATATGATAGGGATCCCGCTGGAGATAACCACTCACAAACTAAGCCTGGACCCGAAGTTCCATCCGGTCAAGCAGAAGAGGAGACCCCAGTCCGAGGTCAAACATGATTTCAACAAGGATGAGGTATCTAAACTCCTTAAAATAGGGTCCATTCGGGAGGTTAAATACCCGGATTGGTTAGAAAATACAGTAGTAGTCCCTAAAAAAGGGAACAAATTAAGAATGTGTTAGGCTATAAGGATTTGAATAAGGCATGTCCCAAGGACTCTTTCCTTTTGCCCAACATCGATCGCATGATCGACGCAACGGCCGGCTACAAGATCCTCAGTTTTCTCGATGCCTACTCCGAGTACAACTAAATACGGATGAACCCGGGTGATCAGGAAAAACCCTCCTTCATCACTAAATTCGGCACATACTGCTATAACGTGATGCCATTTGGGTTTAAAAAAAACGCAGGTGCCACTTACCAACGCCTAGTAAACCTGATGTTCTAGGAACAAATAGGAAAATCAATGGAGGTTTACATTGACGATATGTTGGTTAAGTCCCTGCGAGCAGAGGACCATTTAAAACATTTGCAGGAAACCTTCAACATATTGAAGAAATACAATATGAAGCTGAACCCCGAGAAATGGGCGTTTGGAGTTGAGTCAGGTAAATTCCTCGGATTCATGGTATCCAACGCAAAAGGATCCGGACTTGGCATCGTATTGAAGTCACATACAAGAAATGTAGTTAGACAATCTATTAAGACTGTCAAATTGACTAACAACGAGGCCGAATCTGAGGCCATGATTGCAGGTCTCGAGCTAGCCAAAAGCTTGGGGGAGAGGTGATCGAAGCCAAGTGCGACTCCCTCCTTGTGGTGAACCAAGTTAATGGGAAGTTCGAGGTCAGAGAAAAACGAATGCAAAGATACCTGGATAAGTTGCAGGTAACATTACATCGGTTCAAAGAATGGATTTTCCAAACGTACCTCGAGATCAAAACAGTGAGGTCGATGCCCTCGCTAACTCAGGGTCATCGTCGAGGACGACAAGTTCAACTCGGGGCAGTCGTACAACTTATGAGATCGACAGTGGAAGAAGGCCATGCCGAGATTAACTCAACGATCCTAACTTGGGACTGGAGGAATAAACATATAGAATATCTGAAGATCGGAAAATTGCCCTCGGATACAAAAAAATCGAGGGCCCTGCGTATAAAGGCAGCCAGGTTTAGCCTGTCTGAAGAGGGAACCCTATTCAGAAGAACATTCGATGGACCACTCGCGATATGTCTAGGACTAGGGGATACCAAGTACATTTTGAGGGAAATCCATGAAGGCACCTGTGGAAATCAATCAGGCGCCGAATCGTTGGTTCGAGAATTGATAAAGCCGGCTACTACTGGATCGCTATGGAAAAGGACGCAAAGAAGTTCATACGAAAATGTGATGAATGTCAAAGACACGCTCCGATGATTCATCAGCCCGGGGAGCTGCTGCATTCAGTTTTGTCGCCATGGTCGTTCATGAAGTGGGGAATGGATATCGTTGGCCCCCTTCCATGGGCACCCGGTAAGGCTCAATTTATATTGTTTATGACTGATTATTCTAAGTGGGTGGAAGCCCAGGCATATGAAAAGGTCAGGGAGAAAGAAGTCATCAATTTCATTTGGGACCACATCATATGCCGGTTAGGAATGTCGGTCGAGATCATATGCGACAATGGGAAACAATTCATTGAGAGCAAAGTAAGCAAATTTCTCGAAGATTATAAGAGCAAAAGGATCCGATCAACACCGTACCACCCTAGTGGGAATGAACAAGTAGAATCGACCAACAAAACCATACTCCAAAACCTCATAAAGAGGTTGATCGATGCCAAAGGAAAATGGAAGGAAATTCTACCTGAAGTCCTATGGGCATACCGTACGACCTCGAAGTCAAGCACCGGGGCCACCCCGTTCTCACTAATACCGGTCGAAGTCAGAGAACCGAGTCTTAGGTTTCGATATGCAACCAAGGAATCAAACGACGATGCTATGAATACGAGCCTAGATCTATTAGATAAAAGGCCCAAAGCAGCCCATGTCTGGTTGGAAACCCAAAAACAACAGACCGAGAGATATTACAATCGAAGGACCAACCTTCGACATTTCAATATCGGGGACTTGGTGCTAAGGAAGGTCACGCTAAATACCTGGAACCTGAATGACAGGAAGTTGGGACCAAAGTGGGAAGGCCTTTATCAAATCATCTAGAACATCGGTAACAGATCGTACAAACTCGGAACAATGAACGGTGAGCAACTACTGAACAACTGGAACATAGCTCACTTGAAGCGATACTACTGCTAAGGTACGACCCCATTCGTTTCCTTATATTTATTTGCACTCCAAACTAACACTTGCAGGCAATCATCAAAGAACGACACAATCTTTAGGCCTGAAAGCACGCGTTGCACTCTTTTTCCGTTGAACCGGTTTTGTCCCAAATGGGTTTTCTGGCAAGGTTTTAAATGAGGCAACAGTAAATCGTGCTAAGTTAGAATTGAAGGCCGGTTACAAAATGGTATCAAAGATCACGATAATAGTATTCGAGGCCTCTCCACGATCGGCCCCAAACACTGGGGGGGATTACCCTCGGATAACGGCTTTAGCGAGGAAATAAACTTTATGATTGAATGATCTCGGCTCGATCGATAGGATTTACTGTAAGGGCCAAATGGTCAAATGAACCGTGCCTGGATAGATTGCTCGAGCCTTGGCAAAAAACTTGTACAGATGAGTAACTATTACGCACAAAGAATAAAAAGAAGTTTCTACCTTGAGAATTTCTCTTTTTTCTTTCTTCGTAAGGAATTTCCTACATTCGATCCCCTAAAGGTGTCGAGCCCAAGGGCCGGCTTTATCCAGGTTCAAACGATCAATCCTAATCGAGGACTGTCATCCAAAAACAAACTCGGATGGCTCGGATTGAGGGAGCCCGGAGGCACAAGACCTATTAGGCAACGCCTGAATCTTAAAGGCTGCAGCCATTCCCATTCTGCCCTATTATCATAGGCAATCCAGGAAATCGAGGTGACAAGCTCACTGGGCAATACCCGAACTAAAAAGGCTACGGCCATATTAAAATGGCTCGGAGACGTCTTTGATCCGTAATAAAAACAAAGCCTTAAAAAATTTCTAAACCGGTTCTCAAGGCTACCCTCGGCAAACTATAATGTAAAAAATTATAAGTACTTTGGGGAAAAGTTCTAGTCATACCGAACCCCCATGATGCCTTAGACAAAATAATGTCAGAGGCGAGGCCTGTTCAAACCTCCAAATATGACATAACTAGTTCATGCTAAGGCATTTCGATCTTTGCGAACATAAAGAATAAAGCAAAAGAAAACAAAACTCAAAAATTATTGAAGGGAAAAAACAAGCCTTATATTATAGATACAGTCTTTACGAAGGCCAAATGGCATTGACAAAAATTACAAAAGTACACAAGTGAAAAAATACAAAAAATGTACAAGGCACTTAACGGCCTGGTCTGATCCGGAGCCCGCCTCGTCGCCAGGGTCTTCGGAGCCTCATTCACCCTTGGATCCGCTCGAACCCTCGGAGTCTTCCGAAGAATAAGCTAATCTTTTGGCCTCGGCTTTAAGCCCCTTAACACTCTTGATTTCGGCTAACAAGTCAAAACTCCGAGCATGAATCTCCTCGAGGGCCTCCCTTCTGGATTGCCGCTTCGCATGCTCGACAATATCTTTCGTTTGGACCTGCGCCGCAGCATCGGCCTTATATTGGGCAACCATTTCATCGCATCGGCTTTAACAACAACGACCACCGACTTAGCCATTTCTAGCTCCTTGGCAAGATCTCCTCGATAAGAGACGGCTACACTTAACTGAGACTGGAGCTCCTCAATCCTTTTGACCTGCACATCGACTTTTTCCTTTACCTCTTGGAGCTGAGCCTCAGCCGAAGCCAGCTGCGATCGAACAATCTCCTTATCCAAGGTCAGGCGGTCCATTTCTCCCCTCCATTCATCGGTCTTAGCGTCCATCTCAGCTCGCAGTTGATCGATCCGATCAATTTTTTGTTGGACCTGCGGATTCCGACCGTTAGTCACCGAACCTAGCTCATCGTCACTAACCTCAAATATTCTTAGCTGCTCGACCAAATCGGCATGCTCCTTCCCAGCCACCTCCAGCTCAACTCGGAGGCTCTTAGCTTCCCCCTCACGCTGCTCGCTGAGAAGTTTGTAAGAATCTCTCTTCTCAATGAGCCTTCAGACCTTGGCCTCAAGCTGGTTTAGCTCGTCCCGATATCGGAGAAAGGTCTCATGATGAAGCACTGAGACCTGCAGACACAAAGAAAAATGTTAAGATTATCTACAAATTAGTATAAGTATGAATTAAATCATCAAGAGATATTTGAAGTAACCCGGTTTAGCGCCTGTAGTGCTCCATTGAACAGGCAGAGTGCATCTACCTCATTCATCTTAGCTTGGTCCTCCTCGGTCACCATGCACCGTAGATAGCTCGTCACCCTACGAGGGCGGAAAGGATCTGGGCATCCTCCGGAACGAAAATGACGATTGACTGCTTCCGATCAGGATCCACACTCAGAGCTGGAAACCAGTTGACCAACTTCAGGCTTGAAGAAGGCCTGCTTGTTCCCGAAGACGGGCTTTTCTTTGGCACCTCCAAGTCACCCAACCCGATGACGTCTTCCATGGCAGTAGAATCCATGCCATCAAAAAAGTCGCAGAAGGGGCCTTCTTATCCAAGGACCCCCTCGTTGGCACGTTCCATCACGGTCTGAGCCTCGTTGTACATAGACTCAGTGAACGAAGATGACTGGGTGATGTCGATCACACTGTGTACTTTCTTTGGGGCGTCGCCCACATCCCAAGAAGCTTCAGCCATGACCTCCTCGTTGGACCGTTTACTTGAGGCAGATCGGCCTCATCTCTCTCCGGTTTGGATGCCCCTTGCGCTTTGATTCATGACGACACTCGGGCCACCATATTGAAGGCTTCTACGTCTTGTTCTTATTCAGATTCATCCCTCAGCCGATAGAGAAAACCCGAAGATGGTGCTCGAGCGCTAGTGCTTTCTTTGTTATTATGCACCAGCCTTCTCCTTGGCTTTTTCTTGTCCGAGCTCATAGAAATTCGGAGCCCTTGTTCTTTTCTTCTCTTCACCCTGTCTCGGAGCAGGGGACTTGGCGGGGAAATCATCTCTATCGGATAGGGGCCTCATTTTGACATCCTTGGATAATCCTACAAAAGGAAATAAAACAAGTGAGAACTTTATGATGCAAAAGGGAAACCAAATATTACTCATGAAAGAAATCTCATTGTGCGAACGGGCCTCCTATCGGCACTTTGAAAGCTCGCGCCACGAACGATCGGAATAAGGCCTTTCTAATACGATTCCCTCGACCCACTCCTTGAATCGAGGAACTGCATTCGGGACCCGAGCAACAGCTGCACCACCAGAGAACACCGATGAGAACACTGCATTCCACTTCTCAGGGATGACATGTGTCGGGATCAAGTCCGAGGTCCTCACTCGGACGAAACGGCCTAGCCACCCTCGATCCCTATCTTCATCTATACTCGAGAACGGGGCTTTACTGGCCCAACGGGCGAGCTTGATCAGTCCCTCCCCCCTCCCCCCTCCCCC
>MCJB01022340.1:17172-54812 GCA_002018475.1 Nicotiana obtusifolia | reverse complement strand
GTAGAGTAGGGGACTATATAAATGCATGTTGGTTGATAGTGAAAGGGTACCCTTCGATCTTGCTTGCAAAGAAACAGAGGAGGATTACGATCCTCCAGAAAGAAGGGTGAATTTGACCGAGGGTTACCTCGTATCTTTTGTAAAAGTCGATGATAATCGGGTCAAAGGGGCCCAGCGTGAAGGGGTAAGTGTAAACATTTAAAAATCCCTCGACGTGGGTGGTGATGGCTTCATCTGGTTCGGGAACAGCCACATGTTTGTCAACCCAGTTACAATCCTTTTTGACTTCAGAAAGAATATCATCGGTGATCGAGCAGATATACTTCGAGACCTCCTCGGACCGTCCTGGTACGGAGGAGGGATTTTCGACTCCAAAATTAGCATTAACCGGGCACCCCCCCCCCTCCCGGTATGAACATTTTCAGAGGAGGTTCCGGTACTAGTTCCTCGATAGCAGTACACAAAATGATCTCTTCGGTAGTCGGCCGCGAGGTAGAAGGAGTTTCTTTTTGGGGAACGATTTTTGAAGTCTTCGCCATTTCTTTGAAACTGAAGGAAAAGGGAGGAAAAAGAGGAAGTTAAAAGAGTACACTTGATGGTTTGTGATAAAGACGGAACAGAAGTTCTTATAAAAAGATCTTAAATAACAGAAATATAAGTTCCTGAAAATATTAAGATTGCCAAGGTACAAGGGCATAAGGTTTGAATGTAAAGTTTGAATGAGCAAATGAGGGGGTATTTATAGTTTTTCAACGACGGTTCACATCCAGGAGTGGCCGACCAGCAATTAACAAACATTTAATGCCACAAAGACTTGACTGACGAGACGTTTTGACTGTTTTGTTATTTTTGTCGTGTGGTGTCCAAGAAAGAATCGTCGTTTCTCGTCGTCTACTCTCCGAAAAAAGAGGGGACTATCTATATATGGTCGAGATCAAGTTCGCTTACGACATAAAAGGACAGGCTCGGAACATGAAAATGCAAGACTGAAGATCGACCCCAAGTCACACCGAGCTAGAACCCGGGGTCAGAACACCTGCCTTCGAGAGCACTGAGTCCGAGACCCCGGAGTCGACCCTAGCCCCGAACGAGCTCGAAGAAACATTGTTAGCATAACCAATAGCAGGCCGAAATATCCGTAACCGGGCAAATGCTGCGGTGGGAATCTCGGCGCGTATCAGTAAGGAACTGACAATCAACAAATCAAGGGATTTTTACCTTTTATAGAATTGCATCTAAAGTAGGACTCATCTACTATATAAAGGGGGTCTCATAATTCATTGAACACGTTGTAACACACATTCCAAAGCAATATATCATTATTATTTCTCTTTAAGCTCTTGTTCTTCTGTATCCTGACACCGATCGAAGCGTACCTGGCTCGAGGGTGATTAACCTTCTAAGGTTGAGACTGTTCAATTCGCGTGGTTTGCTTATACTTTACCAATATTTTATTTCAATTGCAATCTAATTTATTTTTTTGTGTCAAGTTAGTCTACATATCTTTAAAACCACTTACAAATTCAATTGGTATCCGATTTTAAAGGTAAACAATGTGTGTAAAATTCGCCAAAAAATTAATAATTAAATATTAGATATGAAATCATAAAATACAACAAATTCAATCATAAGAACCTTATATATGAACTTGTTGAATTAAAATCTTGGATTCCGTCTTATAATAAGAGTAGTTACTCATGTTAGTTTTGTAATTTGGGACATATAGAGGTGCTTAGGACATTGGTCCTACAGCTTGTAGGCGTCTTGAATGCAGGAAAAGTCTATAAGCTTTGAAGAAAAACGAAGAAATAACAGTTGCAATAAAGTCAAATGAAAATCTAGATGACGGAATTGGCGTAGTAATAGCGAATTTCTAGATTTTTGATAGATTCCATATTTATTAATTATGCGACTTTTTCTAACATTGCCAATCAAAGACATTGAAAGAGATGCTACTGAAAAAGTAGGTCGTTATAGGAGAAAGAATTTAGAAATAATACATCGTATACTTTTAATACTTGCAAACCAACTCTCTCCTAGCTGTACCTCTGTTACTACATTAAATAATCTCTCTTTTTCTGTCCTTCGAATTAATTTAGTTGTGCAAGTAAAGTGAAATGTCACGCAACTATCATCTCTTAATTCACTGATTGGTCCATTGCACACTGTTGTGTAACATTTCTTTTATGATTATATTCAAGGATTATGACAATTGCGCAAAATTGAACATGTTAGGCAACAGATTTACTCGTAGCCATTAAATTTGATAGGATACTTGTGAATTCACTGCACATGGCATGGAATAGAGTGTAATACATGCATGTGTCAATACGAGAATACCTTAGACCTTATTAAAGATTTCGAGAGACAAGGATATCTCTGTCATTTGGTTAGGTTGTTTCATTAGGAATTAGCTAAACTCGATATTAGTATACCACGTTGAACGTCGTATAAGATAATACTGAAATCATCATGTTATAATAAAATAATTCCGATCGAGAATACTTATGTCAAAAACTCAAAGTCGAAAACTCCAACCAAACATGAGAGATAAAACAACCTTACATTTTATCCTTAAATTATTTTCTTTAGTCTTGATACCAAACGATCCCTAAGTAATAATCTTTTGTTAGAATAACATGCGAAATGGGGAACATGAAGAGAAACGTGGAATTCTACCAACAATTTGCCTTCGTTGTCGTCTGCGATTTCCAAAAAGCTAATATTGGGAAAACCTCGCACTTGACAAGAGAAAAGACGAAATTGTTTTAGCTGAAAATGATGAATGGATTTTACGTGTGTAAAATGATTGTGGGAGTAAGAAGAAAGAAAAGTCTGGCTTAGAAGAAAAACGAAAAAATAGTTGCAAGAAAGCCACAAAAAAAGAAAAGGAAAAAAATCTAGTATGACGATTATGGCGTCGGAATTGAGTTATATGCTGTAACAATATAAGAAAATTTTGTATTATCAATACAATCTAACTTGATATAGTAGTTTATTATTTTATAACATTGGCTTGCAAAAACATTGAAAAAGATGCTACTATGAAAAGCAGGTCACTATAGGAGAATAATAGGCTGTGTTGGCAAGTTTCTCCAGATTGAAAAGTATTTTTATTGTTTCAAAAGAAATATTATTTTTTTTCATAGTTAAAGTATTTGGCTAAGTTTTTAGAAGGAAAAAAGTATTTTTGAATAGAAGGAAGCAATTTTGAATAAGAAAAAAAGTAGTTTCTCACTAATAGCAGTTTTTTGAAAAGTATTTTTGACAAAAATACACTTAGAAGCACTTTTTTAAAGTTTGGTCAAACACTAATTGCTGCTCAAATGTGCTTTCAAATTAATAAACAAAAACACAAATTATTTTTCACCAAAAGTTCACTTCCTAAAATAAGTTAATTTTAGAAGCTTGGTGTCACGACCCAATCTCCTTCCGTAGGATGTCGTGATGGCACTTAGTCTCTAAGACTAGGTAAGCCTAACATACATCAAGAAATAACAGAAATAATAATAGAAGTTCAAATTTAAACCAATCAACTATCATAAAAGGACTCTACAATACAGCTGATAATAACTCCCAAAATCTTATGAGAGTGAGTTATAAGCTCTACACGAATAACTGAACCAATCCCTAATACATCAGTGTCTAAGCAAAGAGTAAGCAATAGAAAACAAGAACAGAGGGTGACTTCGAGGCATGCGGACGCCGATAGGTATACATTGAAGTCTTCAATCTAAATGCGCTACTCACTAGTGCCTAGCCTGATATGAGGCACCTAGATCTATACAAAAAGATGTGTAGAAACGTAGTATGAGTACAGCACTACGGTACCCAGTAAGTATCAAGCCTAACCTTGGTAGAGTAGTGATGAGGCCAGGTCAAGAGACCTACTGGAATAAATAAAGAAGCTGATCAGGTATGGTACAATATAGGAATACAATAAGATAAGCTACACTGAAATTAAGGCAATAAAGGTATCAAGGGAGGAACACATAAATAGAACACCAAGAAAACGATGCAGACAAAGACAAATGATATGGATGAAAGATAACAACAAGAATCAATGTGAGGTATCGCCTCGTATCTCATTTGACAGTCACAATCACAATCTTTCCTTATATCATTGCGAGAGCCTTACATTTAGTTTTGAAAAATTATTTTTTCCGAAATAGTTATCCGCATTTTAGCCTACCTTATCACACCGCGTGGCTTCAAGTATTTCCCCTACTAGCAACACGCGTATCAATCCCATCTTATCTCACCGCATGCGTATCAAACCCTATTCTTATACCACCGCATTTGTATCAATATCACAACATATCACAACTCGCACCTCAAGTGTCCAATACCACAACTTGTCAAAGAATCAATAATAACAATGTTTTCATAATAAATAGCGTATGGCTCAACCACAATATGTACAAAAGTCTCGACAATAGCAACTGAAAAAGTGAATAGCTCAACAAGAATGGATTTTCAACAATTTACAACTTTGCCACAACGTGATCACGGCTTTTACAACTTCAACACAAAAACTCAACAATAAGATATTCCTAGAAATAAAAACTTCAAGTAAGGCAACTCAACAGCCAAATAATTAACAAGGCAATAAGGAAACAGTAACTTCAACTACACATGTAAAGGCAAATAATAAGTAAAAGATGGGACAAGTATCAACAATGTCAAATAAAGCATGTAAGGATGGATTAATGATGATGGATATAACATGTTATGACAATTCGATTAAAGGCATGAAAAGAATCCACATAGCTTAAACCGGTCAATTACCATATATAGCCCGTGCACCCACTCGTCACCTTGCATACACGGCTTTCACGTACCACAAATGACACAAAACAACTCAAATCCTAAGGAGAAATTCCTCCACACAAAGGTAGGCAAGATACTTACTTCAAACACGCTAACTCAATCCACTAGTAAGTCTGCGATATCCAACTCCGAACGGCTCGAATCTAGCCAAAATAACTTTATACCATATATACAAACCATAGGAAGCTATTCCAGATAATAAAGTTGCAATCTTTAAAGAAAAATAAAAAGTCAACCCCAGGCCCGCGTCTCGTAACCCGACCAAACTTACATAATCCGAACACCCATTCATAGACGAGTTTAACCATACTAAAATTATTCACTTCCGACCTCAAATCGATCTTCAAATCCTTAAAATATAGATTATGAAGTTTTTACAAATTTCCCTAATTTTTCCAACTCAAAACACTAATTAAATGATAAAAAATAATGATGGATTCATGATATAATAATCAAATCCAAGTTAAAATCACTTACCCCGATCAACTCCTTGAAAATCTCCCCCAAAATCGCCCAAAACCGAGGTCTCTAACTCAAAAGATAAAGAATGGGAGCAAACCCTCGATCTGTCCCTTTTCTGTATAGTGGTTCTGTCGACAGTCAGCCGCTTCTGCGACTCCGCACCTGCGGAAAGTCCATCGCATCTATGGCTTTAACTTAAGCCATAGACTTCCGCATATACGGACAAGAGACGCCCCTGCGGTCCCGCTTCTGTGGATCATTAACCACTCCTGCAGCACATGACCGCACCTGCGGTCCAATACCAAAGGCCCAGATTCTGCATCTGCGGTGCCTTCTCCGTTTCTATGGATGCGCATCTATGCGCCGCACTCTGCACCTACGGAACCAGTGCTCCTGCCAAACCTCGCTTCTGCGGCTCTGAGGCCGCATCTGCGGTGTTGTACCTGCGTCCCAAAGTGCACAGGTGCGATTCCACCAGCCTAAGCAGTGTTTCAACAATCAACCAAGTCCAAAATGGTTCCAGATTCAATCCGAAGCACATCCGGGGCCCCCGGACCCCGTCAAGCATGCCATCAAGTTCCAAAACACATAGCGAACCTACTCAAAGCCTAAAATCACATGAAACAACATCGATTCTACAAATCGTAACCCAGTTCAAACCTATTGAAAACATGAATATCCAACTTCCAAAACTAACGTCGATTCATACCAAACCAACTTCGTTTGACCTCAAATTTTGTGCACAAGTCATAAATGACACAACTGACCTATTCCAACTCCCGAAATTGGAATCCCACCCCGATATTAATAAAGTCAACTCTCGGTCAAACTTCTCAATCTTCCAAACTTTCAACTTTCTAACTTTCGCTAATTCAAGCCAAAACGACATACGGACCTCCAAATCAATATCCGAACATGTTCCTAAGTCCAAAATCACCATACGAAGCTATCAGTACCGTAAAAGCTCCATTCCGAAGTCGTTTACACAAAAGTCAAACTCCGGTCAACTCTTTCAACTTAAGCCTCCAACTTTGGGACTAAGTGTCGCAATTCATTCCGAACCTCACCCGGAACCAAATCAGCCACCCCCACAAGTCACATAACCACAATATAACATAGAGGAGACAATAAATAAATAAAAAATAGGGCTAAAATACTTAAAATAACTGATCGGATAGTTACACTTGACCAAACAGACTATAAATTTAGAATGCATCTTATACTTTTTAGACATGACAACCAACTTTTCTTGATGTACCTCAATCACTACACGATTAAAACATGTCCTTCTCTCCTTCAAAGTTATTTTTATTGGTATTTAAAACTCACTAGTCCGTCTAATTCAGATTTAACATATAAAATCTATTAAAAAAGAGAAAGGCGCTCCTTACCAGAAATCTTTCCTTTCAATCAAAGTTCTGCAAATTAATTAAGAAGTATTATCACCAATAATTTTTACGTAGTAAAATTCATGATATGTCCATAAAAAGTGGCAAATTAGTTCAGAGAATTAGAAAAGCAAAAAGTACGAAAAAACAAAAAAAAATTTAGTATTTATGTATATTATATACACTACTTTGTCATTGAACTCCGCTCATGAGTTCATTAATTGCACAATATGGGTATGCAGTTTGCAATAGGAAGGATTGTTACGTCAACTTCTCTCGTAGATTTAAGAACTGGTCCATTACACAAAAATGGGAGATGTTAGGCAATTGATTTACTCGTACTCATTACGTTTGACTTTTCATCTATATATGTAACTGCGGTAAAACTCTGAATTCACTTTTGACTGCACATGGCATGGAACAGAGTTGGCTATAAAAGGCAGGGATAAGGTTACTCCCTTTCTTCCTAATCTATCTAATACAAGCATCTGTCAGTACGTTCGTAAAGTGATGAAGAAATTTTGTTTAATTTTTGTACTATAACCAGCTGTATTTAACGAAATATTTGGACATGATTCAAATTGAAATTTGAAAACATACATTTGAAATGATTGATGGAAAAGATTATTTGGAAATTGTTTAACTTTATTCTCGTGCAAAAATCCTAAGTTCTGGTCAAAATTTAAAGCACAATTCAAAAATTCTTGTTATCCCGTGATAACACAATTGCTAATTGGTTTAAAGGTGATAAAAGGCAAAAATACTATACTTTATAGAAATGTATCATAAATTAGAAAATTTAAAATATATTTTGAATAATTATACTTTAAACTTCTCTTTTACCTTTTACGAAAAATTTTTACTGCCATACAAATGTTAGAAAAATATATTTTCAGACTACAAATTTTTTAACTGTTATGACTTTAAAACCATAAATTTCAAGATCTTTCTTTTTTCCGTAGTAACAATATTTTAACTGAGTTTAAATTATTGCCCATGTCAAAAAATGCGCAAGCATGCACATACGTTAGATGAAGTTGGTACTCTTAGTCTTCTATATAACAAAAAGCAACAAGAAAACAAAAAGAGTCACAGAATCAAGTAATAGTACATACATTAAAACTTATTCAGAGTTCCCATTTTCTCTTCTCTTTGACATCAAACCATAAGCAAAAAAATGGAGTCACCAGTCACAGGACTAAGATGCAGAACAACAGGACCATCATTTCTAAAGCCAATAGATACAAAGAGGAAAGCCATTGAAGAGTACGATATGGTGCCTGTGGAAACAGAACCATTGAGTCCAACTGCTCGTTTGTTTCACGATCCAAATTTTAATGTCCATGCCGTTGCAATTATGGCCACAAAAACTCGGATTTCAACACAGCCTGTGAAGGAGAAGTTGGAGCATACTTTGCTTAAGCATCCTCGTTTCACTAGCTTGTTGGTATGTTCCTTGCAACATTTAACTGTATTTCCTATGTGTGTTTTGCATGTTCCCATTTACGTACAAGTTAGCGTTTGGACATAGATTTGGTTGAAACTTAAAAAATGAGTTTTAAAAATAATTTTTGAAAGTTGAAATTATGTTTGGACATACATTTTATTTGGAAAAACTTGAAGTTTTGTGAGTGAAAGAAAACGAACAGGAAACAAAAAATCTCTACCTGCTACCAACAGACCTTTCTTCGAAATTATCTGAATGGGTAGATCCTTCCATCCCATTTATTTTAGCGACTTATCCTAAGGTCCTTGCCAAGAGCTCCCCGGCGATGATAGAGGAAGCAACCCATCTGCTGTGACGGGGTGATTTTTTCCTTTCACAATAAAATCTAGACGATTATCCCTACCTTCGGTAGCTTACGAGTTTACGTCCATCCCTGGTCGAATACAATTTCCTTTCGATTTCTCCCTTGTAGCCATTACTCAAGATATCACCCAAAAACTGTCCTAAACTAATTTTTGAGAACTTAAATTTTTTTTTTAAAACTAATAATATTTCATGAACAAATATTATTTTTAATATTTTTTATAAAAAAATAGCCAAAATCTATGACCAAACGGGAGCTAAATATCTTCAAAACTCGTTTTGAATGGCATACCCTTCTAACTTCTAGTATTTTTTCGCGAGTTGTAGAAGATGTTACTGGATTTCATTTCCTTACTTGATTTTGAGCTAGTTTCCCTTTTCATTATTGCTTTGGTTCTTTTTCAAAAGAAAGAAAAAAAGAACTCTTAAAGGGCGGATATGATAGGAACTGATGTTTAATAGGATTGTTCCCTTAGCAGAACTAGAGGCAGATTCAGAAACTCATCACATTTTTAAAATTACATGCTTAAAATTTATTACATTATTTGTACACTTTAAATGTCCAAATTATATCATATTAATAATATATATATATATATATATTTAAAATTTATTACATTATTTGTACACTTTAAATGTCCAAATTATATCATATTAATAATATATATATATATATATATATATATATATATAATAATAAACTTACACTATCTTTGTAATTTACCGTTATAATAGGTAACTTATTATTTATTTTAAATTATTGAGAAAGATTGAGCATAAAGAAAATATAGAGAATGAGCTATTACGTGCAAACAATGAAAATTTAATAATAAGAGTCTGATCTTCTCGCTTAAGAATATGCGATTCCTCCGGAGTGAAGTTGTTGAAGGGGAAGAGAAGATGAGGAAGCTAGTTTAATTGAGGAAGCCACTTTCTTTAATGTATACTAGCTGGTCTACAAAAGCATGGCACATGACACTTTTTTTTTTATAATTTATCCTCCCTTAGAAAACGAAGCTGTTTGAAAGCAGATTTCGAAATTACATTGGTGAATATAAATCATCGGTGTCCTACTCGAGACGAAGTACTTGTCGTCCCCGAACCAAAAGGGATGAGAATATTATTAAGTAAAGTTATCTGCAATTCCATTTAATATGACTTGATTGTTTAAGTAATTCTTGCGTCCTTAGGGGTCGTTTGGTACGAACACAAGTAATGCAGGGATTAGTAATGCAGGGATTGTAGTGCTGGGATTATTTTTTATCAAGTGTTTGGTTCATTGTATTAAAAATTAATTATGCAATGTATAAGTCTGGATTTAGTAATTTTAAGTCTTATCCATGTATAGCTAATCCAGGGATTAGTAATCCCTTCCTTTCCTTGGTATTAGTTAATCTCTCATATGAGGTATAACTAATCCATGTATTAGGTAGGAGTAAATTGAATTGACCAACCAAACATGGTATTGGACGGATTAAATTTTTATACGAGAATTATTTTGCTTAATACGGCCTACCAAACGACCCCTTAATGTATAAAATTTAAACAAAACGATAAATCAAGGTGACGTATAAAAGAGTCATACCTTGATCAACAGAAGATAAATGATGCCCTGGGAAATTCCTAGTAATCAGCATCTTTTAGGGTGCACGACATGTATGCTTTCTCATTTCCCAATCCTTACGTATTGTGCTAATCGGTTTTTATTTCCAGTATATTGCTAAAATTAGTGGTATCTGTTTACCCCAAAATATGTCGTATTTAAAGTGCTTGTGCTTATGCTTGGTAGTAATTGGTACCGCAATAACTGGGTAATCCATCCTTTTGTAGATTGTTTTCTCGAAGGACTAACATATGGTTCTATATTTAGGAGTGTTTACCGCATAACCAAAGTAAATCCAGTTAAAAGTTGGGCCAATTTTGGGCAATCATCAATCTTGTTTACCTACTACAAATTATTAAAATTTTAACATATATATATATATATATATATATATATATATATATATATATATATATATACATATATACATTTATGTATGTTATATATAAATTTTATACACTTTTACTGTTACCGAATGTAAATAGTTTCAGCTGTGGGCTAAAAGTTATTTTTGCCCTTTTTTATTTCATTTAAAAGAAAATTAGTTTTGTTAATTTTATTTGATAATTAAATAAAATACAAATAAACAAATAAACAAATAAATATAATTTTGAATTGAGCAGTTAGGTTATGACTGTATATTTATCTTAAATTGACTCCCCATTTTGACCAAAGAATTTTTTGATAAACTATGATCCAACTCATTTATTAATACATCCCGTTTAAATCTACCGAGATGATTATAGGTGCCATGCATCTCATAGAATGAAGCGTTTACACATGCTGTAAGCTAAGTAAACCTATACACACTTAAAATCTATACTAAGTAGTAGCAACAAATTTTATATACAGGTTGTGGATGAAAATAACTCAACAAACATGAAATGGGTCCAAACAAAAGTTGATTTGGAGCAACATGTTATAGTAGTAGAAGTGGATGAAAGTCAACTGACCGAATCACCAGAAAAGTTCGTGGAGAATTATATTTACAATCTTAGCAAAACCAACCTCGACAAATCGAAGCCACTTTGGGACCTTCACATTATCAATGTCAAAACTCGCGATGCAGAGTCCGTGGCATTGCTCCGAGTTCATCATTCTCTTGGTGATGGCACCTCTCTTATTTCTCTTTTACTCGCGTGCACTCGCCAAACTGCTGATCATCTCAAGCTTCCTACTATTCCAACCAAGAAACGGAGGCCTACACCTTCAGGTATGCTTTCAGTACTTTAATTATGAATTTAGTTAGAGGCGACAAATAGATGGATTTGATCAAATTAAACTTAAATGGGTCTAAGCAAGTAAAATAGATAAATGGATCATGATTTAACTTGTCTAAGGTTTGCTTGGGTCAAAGTAAGTTGGATCAAAATAGGTCTAAGTAATGGACCATAACACCAAGAAAAGTAAGCCTACTCCTTCAGGTTTCTTCATTACTTTAATTATGATATTTTTTTGAAGTGACAAATGAACGAGTTGGGTTATTATATCTTAGCCAGTCAAATCAACAAATGAGTTATGACTTGATTCAGTTTGAATAAGTTAACAAGAATTGGATCAAGATGGATCAAATCACTTGTCACATAATTCAACCTGCTCTACCTGTCATTCCTTTTTGCTTTGTCTTTTCAAAAAAAAAAAACAAACCTTTAAAAAAAAACTATATGCCTAATCTTTCCAAAATTTTAAAAATTCTCAATCTCCATATTTGATTTTGTATGTTTAGGTTTGGATTGCATTTTGACTTGTCGGGTTTACCTTATTTATTCCTTCTTGACCCAACTGTTTAACGGGTCATTTTGGATTCAACTTGTTGGATCAAGTAAACAGACGGATAATAACCGAACTCGTTTAAACTTGGGCAAGTTATTAAGAAATGAATTGATTTTGCCACTTTTATTTTCTTATCTATTATATGTATTCTAACAAAAGAAATACTTTTACACTATTAGTGTCGTAAGTACTAAGGGTTCGTTTGGTAGGATATATTAAGGAAAAATAATACATATATTAGCTTTGGTATTATTAATTCCTTATTTTGGTAGTGTTTTTCAACCTATATTTAACTACTACGTGTATTAGTTATATACCCTATTTGGTATTATCCTTTGTATAATTAATACATAGCAAACCATTGCATTAGTAATATCATAGTTTTCAGTACATGAATAAGCATGTATACTCCTCTATGCAATGCTTGTTATTTTTAATATACTAAACCAAATAATGGATAAAAAATAATCTCACTATAACTAATCTAGCAATACTAATATACCATGTTCAGTACTATGTTTATACACCTTGCCTATAACTAATCTAGCAATACTAATATACCATGTTCAGTACTATGTTTATACACCTTGCCAAACGACCCCTAACAGAAAAGGAGGCCTACTCTTTCGCAGGTTATTCAGAAAAGGAAGGGTCGTTCAGGTTATGGCAGTATTTGGGAAAATTTTGGCTTTTCATCAACATGATACTCAATACTATAGTGGATCTTTTGATGTTCATAGCCACAGTCATCTTTTTGAAGGATACACAAACTCCAATGGCGGCTCCGCCTAATTCTACGTCTAACGGGAGACGAATAGTTCACAGGATAATCAATTTGGATGATTTGAAGTTGGTGAAAAATGCTATGAATGTGGTAAGCAATTTGGACATTATAAATGAATAAAGTTGATATATATTTGTTGTTAAAGTTAACTGATATTGTTGCAT
This sequence comes from Nicotiana obtusifolia, assembly GCA_002018475.1. NCBI lineage: Eukaryota > Viridiplantae > Streptophyta > Magnoliopsida > Solanales > Solanaceae > Nicotiana > Nicotiana obtusifolia. The sequence continues at coordinate 41,998 of MCJB01022340.1, read as the reverse complement.
GCATTTTCTCCGCAGACTATAAATGATGTTGCCCTGGGAATAACGCAAGCTGGTTTATCTAAATATCTTAATAGGAGATATGGTAAGTTATTTAGTCACAAACTCTTGGGAATCAAGTAGCTAGGATCTCGAATATTTATACTTCTCAGACGCGAATTCATTATTAAAATTTTTGAGTTTAATTTTTATGTTCTCATGGTGGAATCCAAACATTTCCACGCAAAGTTCTGATTTTAATTGATATTTGTTAAAATTTTAGTACTACTCACCAAATTGTTACTCCATATAAATGTTGGGTTCAACTAAACCTGTTCATTATACATTACACCTATGTCTGATTTTCACTATTTTTTGACTATTTACAGCCGTTGTTAAGGAAGATAAGGGAGCTACTGAGAGAAACAACAATCTTCCCATGGACATTCGACTACGATCATGTCTTATTATAAACTTAAGACCCTCTGCAGGAATTGAAGTAAATTTTATTCTGTTATTATTGTTATTGTTATTATTATTATTATTATTATTATTATTATTATTATTATTATTATTATTATTGTGAAGTCGTATAATGACATGAATGGAACAGGATTTAGCTGATATGATGGAGAAGGGCACAAAACAAAAGGGGGGTTGGGGAAATTGGTTTGGTTATGTGCTCTTACCTTTCAAGATTGCCTTGCGTGATGATCCTTTAGATTATGTTAAAGAAGCAAAGGCAACAGTAGATCGCAAAAAACGCTCATTTGAAGCTTTGTTCACTATGATGTTAGCTGAATTGCTAGTCAAGATATTTGGTGCCAAGGTATATGCATATTCAAATTCCATAAAATTTAGTGAACTTCTATCCAGTGAATTCTTCGAGTTACTTAAAAGATAACTATATATAACTTTACATAATAAGTGTAACTAATTTCTTAAAAAAATAAGACGGACAACTTACCACAATAAGTTAAATTATACTCATAGCATAAAAAATCTTTGCACTGTCATCAGTGTATATAAGCTTAATCCTTTAATATATGATTGAAGTTGTATACGCTGAAAGTATAAGAATTTTATAGTATTAGTGTAATTTAACCGGCTATATATACGGGTTATTACCGTAACTTTTTTAGCTACCATATCATTCTATGAAAAGTTATTAATTGTTATAAATAAATTTAACGTAATGCTGTAACTTTTTTTTTCGATAGGTAGCTACACCAGTGACTGTGAGAGCATTCTCACATACAACAGTATGCTTCACCAACTTGGTTGGACCACAGGAAGAAATTGGGTTCTGTGGCAATCCCATTACTTATCTGGCTCCAGGTGCTTATGGGCAGCCAAGTGTAAGTACTGATCCACGGTACTCTACTCTTGAGGCATTTGCTCTTTATAACTACTAATTTGGAGATTCACTAATACGTAGTTAAATATTGCTATGTCGCCAAAATACTATCAAGAAGCATGATATAGGTAACTGTAGATAAAATTTATTTAAGCTCATGTTTACATCAAACTAATGAGAGCAAGGTATGTCTTTCGTGCAGTCATTTAACAGTATCATTTAAATATAGTTAGGTGATATATATTCTTACTTTAATTTATACTTCCTCCATTCACATTTACTTGTCCAGTATTCTAAAAATAGATTTTCGCTTTTACTTGTCACTTTTAGCATATCAAGAGAAGACAATTTTTTTTTCTTGTTATACCCACAATATTAATTACTCATTTCAAATCATTTTCTCAAATTTATTAAAAATATGTATCAATTAATATGTGTATCATGGTAAATTATGCACTTCATTTATTATTTCTTAAGGGATGTATAAAATTTATAATGGACAAGTAAAAGTGAACGGAGGTAGTACTAACTATCAAGATTAAAGTGCATATGTTGGTGTAAATACTAGGTAAAGCTAAGTTTACCTTAATTATATTGCATGAGTCCAAGTCCTAAACAATGGAAAATAACCTCCAAAAGCCTCTTTAATTTTGGTTCTTGAGCCTATAATTAAACGGGGACCCAAGGGGGTGTTTGATAAGTGGAAATGTTTACAAACATAAAAATCTTAATCTCGTTTTCCCTTCCCATATATATTTTTTATAGAGGAAATTGATATGAAAGGACTGTTTTTTCTTGGTACTACCTAATTAGTTGAAGAGTTCAATTTATATGAGTTGATAGTATATAGATTTCTTACTTTATCAGGTTAAAATAACCTTTACAATAGGTAACTGTGTGTTATAAGCCGTTTTTGATAATTTACTTAGGTACTATAATTGGCTAAAATACATCAATAACACATCTTTTACATTATCAGTATATATGAGTGACATCAATAACACATTTTTCCATTAATTGTAATTCTAGGCACTGATGATCAATATCCAAAGCTATATCAATAAGATGATCATCGTCGTATCTGTTGAAGAAAGTGCTATTCCTGATCCACAACAGCTGCTTGATGATTTCGAAACTTCTTTTAACCTCATAAGAGATGCTGTGATTGAAAGAGGGCTTGTCAAGAATCTGAAATGAACAGGAGATCCAACCAAAAAAGGTTATATGAACATTTATATTATGTTTTAGAACTTTGCAGTCATTCACCAGCTATTACTGCAACTAATTCTCTCCACTATTATATTCCTTTTAATTTGATATCGAAGACATAGTACTATAGTTTTTTTATGAGAGTATATTTAAGTTAATTTTATGCATATCGATATATTACTATAAGTGTAAACTCTCTATTTTTCTGAATTTACTGAAGGTTGATGTTTGGAAAATCACACACATTAGACGACTCTTACCCCATGGCCAAACCAGTGTGGCACCTATTTGCTTGACTTGAAATATATATAGTTGAACTATGTTAAATAATATTTATATATTTATACGAAATCAACATCCGCTTGGCCAAAACGAATAATAACCAGCTAAATCATTGACCCAACATCTTGTAACCAAAAAAAGAAACCCACCTGCCACATTCTTCACAGCGAACCAACTCATGAGAATCCCAAATCACTTTCCTTTTTCAGAATCCCCGTAAGTTTTGACCCGCAAAATTTTTAAAGTTGTTTTTAGTATTTTTAAATATATATTTGAGATTTATAGAGTTTTAGTCTATTTTTTACTTATATTACAAATTGAGAACACAAAATAGTTTCATTTTATAATATTTCTTATCTTGTTACATATTTCTATTAGTATTTTATACTGCTATGCTTTTAGCCTTATTTTAAGTTTAATCGTTGAAAATACAAAAAAAGAGTCTTATATTTTATATTTGTTACTTTAATATATAGTTTCTTAGTGTTTTGCAATTAGAATTATTTTATTTAATTAGCATGAATTAATAGTAACTGTACTCTTATTCTTAAGAGAAAGAGAATTGATTTCGGGGTGGACATGGCCCTGATTTATAATTCAAAGAAGGGCCAATTTCGTGTATCCATTAGCACAATCAGTCCCAACCCGCTGACCCAATCCACCACCCCATTTCCAATTCTAAATCTCAGCCATTCACCCCACTTAGATCCAATGGCCACAACTCTTTCACACCCCCATATGTAACCTAGTATCCTCCAAACCCTAACCCTAATTCCCTAAATCTAGCAGCCACACCGCACCCCTCTGCCGCCCCGAAACTCGTCGGAAAACTAATACCAAATTGAGGTATCACTTTAATGAAACAGTGAACTAGTAACAAAATTGAGAGAAGAACTTAAGAGTTGGTCGAGAAGGAAGCAGAATATAGAGAGAAGAGAGGAGAAAGAGAGGAGTTCAATTCATATATCAATCTCGATGCCTTTACATTTTGTGTATCTCATATTTATAAGATTGTAATAAAGCTAAAATGCTAAAATAAAAAGAAATGAAAATATAGACATGCTAAGTGTGTAACACAAACCATAACTATTTTTCCCGCCAAAACGTGTGCAACTAATTTTCGAAAGCTAATGGCTACTATTTGTATCAATACCTCCTAGTTGAACAACACCCTTGTCCTCAAGGGTGAAGCAAAGGAAACGAGCTTTAAGTGCAAAAGCTGATTCCAAAGTGGCATTGGAGGCATCCAATCCAGCCCATTTAACCAAACACTGAGCAACAACCTTGTTGTCCTTCTTGATGAGACTTCTTTCCATGATCAACTCAGGAGTAGGGCAGAATTGACTAGCCAAATCCCCTACAGGAGGATGTATAATTTTAGTAGGGACTTCATGACCGTTGAGCTGTGAGACATGAAATGTGGGGTGGACCAGAACTTCAGGTGGGAGTAACAGTTTGTAAGTAACAGCTCCAATTTTCTCAACTATAGGATATGGTCCAAAGTAGCGAGAAGTCAACTTCTGATAGGAAAAAGAGGATAAGAAAGACTGTTTGTATGGTTGAAGCTTGACAATGACCTAATCACCAACTTGGATTTGCCTGTTAGACCTGTAGGCATTAGCTTGAGCTTGCATTATCTGTTGTGCTCGAGTGAGATGAAACTTAGCTAGTTGGAGCTTGAATTCACGAAGCAGAGAAATGTCCTCAACAGATTCGACCTCTTAATCCCCTGGTAAGTAAGGCAAATGTAGAGGTGGTGGATAACCATAAAGAAGCTCAAAAGGTGAAGTTTTAATAGCAGAATGTGAGCTGGTATTATACCACTATTCAGCTAAGGCAAGGAAGAAAGACCAGTCAGAAGGTGAGTCAGTGCAGAAGCATCAGAGGTAGTTTCTAAACAGCGATTAAGCACCTATGTCTGACCATCAGTTTGAGGATGGTAAGCAGTGGAGGTGTTCAAGGTAACTCCTTGAGCAGTAAGAAATTCTCTCCAAAAGGAGCTAATGAAGATGGGGTCTCTGTCACTTGTAATGGAAGCAGGAAAACCATGAAGTTTGAAGATATTATCCAAGAAAATAGGGACAAGGGACTGAGCAGTATAAGGGTGAGCCAAAGCAATAAAGTGTGCATGTTTGGTAAGTCGATCAACAATGACCCATATAACTGTTTTGCCTCGAGACTTAGGCAAGCCTTCTCTGTCTATCCAAGGAAGAGCAGGAATAAGCAAAGGTTGGAGAAGGCCAGGGGATGCACCAGTGTCATACTTGTTTGTTTGGCACACAAAACACTTGTGAACAAAGGTCATAATGTCAGTTCTTATCCCCTTCCAATAGAAATAAGTACGAACCTTCCTTATAGTAGAATCAATAGCAGAATGACCCCTAGAAGGAGTGGAATGTTAAAGTGTGAGTATTTGTTGTCTCAAAGCAGCATTGTTGCATGCCCAGCGGTTTGCCTTTCTTTCTAAGCTGATCATTCACCCAAGCGAAGTGTTTCTGAGGCTGCTGTTGTGAAGAAGTAATCAAGGCCAGCAATTTAGGATCTGAATACTAAATAGCTTGAATATCTTTCCATAAGTCAGCTTGAACTGAAGAAAGGAGCATGGCCATCAGTGATGCTCCTTGAACTCTAGATAGGGAATCCGTAGCTACATTCTCCCTTCCCCTTTTATATTGGACTTCAAAGTCAAAAGGCAAGAGTTTAGCCAACCACCTGATCTTAGAATCAGTATGGAGCTTTTATTCTAAAAGATATTTGAATGCTTTCTGGTCAGTTCTGACAACAAAGTGTTGGCTGAGAAGATAATGTGACCATTTGGTCACAGCAGAGACCAATGCAAGAAGCTCTCTTTCATATACAGACAATGCAGTATGCTTGGGAGCCAACCCTTTATTAATAAAGGCTATAACATGATTGTTTTGTATAAGGACAACACCAATACTTTATCCACTTACAACAATCTCAACAACAAATAGTGAGGAGTAATTGCGTAAGGCCAGAACAAGTGCAATAGTTGTCACATCTCCTTTTCACGGGGAAAGGTTTTTTTACTTTAAGTGATATTATTGAAATATGATTATTTTATTTAATTTAAGGAGTCGCCACTTAGAATAATTATTTATGGCATCCCAATTCACCATTTATTTTAAAACTCAATTCAAGAAAATTGACTTTGTTTAAGTCTGCGAAACAGAGAAGACCGAGTAAAGAATGTTGTTAACCCGGGAGAAGGTGTGACGCATTCCCCAGTTTCGTAGTTATATCACGATTGCTTTAATAATTATACCTGGCTTAACTAATTCTGGATATTTTATGTTCTAGTGAAATTTATACACTTTTCCCTTAAACCGCTTTTAATTGCTTAATTATTAGTAATTATGGAATTATTTTGAAACGAATCATGCGTGTGTGTATTCATTTTGTTTGGTGTTTCAAGAATCATGTCATGTGTACGTGTACACAATTAATAATACTTTATTATTTTTAAGATTGTTTTGTCAAAGTCGCGCAAACACATACTTTGCCTTTAATTTGGGAAATCATAACTATATCACGCGAACGTGTACATAATCACGATAATTGATTGGTTAACACGTGCTTAAAGCATACTGGCATATTCAGGGTATTCCATTTATTTTTCCTAATCTAATTTGAGATTACTGTGAAGGCCATGATTTATAGAGATAGAGTTGTTTGGAAGTCAAGAAATATTTTAGCTATTTGGAGTATTGACTAGTTATTCACATTAAAAAAAAGGCTTATTACTCTATCTTTGAAGTTGTGAGACATATATCTATTAATTTATAATGGATGGCTAGCCAAGATCTTATTAATGCTGAGCCACTAGAATTATACATATTTAGCTCGAATGCTTTTCAATTCTTGAAAATGCGCTACAGCCCAATCAATAAAGTGAGATTAATGAAAATTCATTGAAAATCAAGTTATTCTCTACGGCCTAAGTAGAATATGATGACATGACCCAGTAATTAAATTCCAATAATTGGTTTTACTCACCTAGATTTTGATTCATCATAAAGAGCATTGACAAAATAAATGTGAAAGCTTATCTAAAATTCTAACAAGGTGAACCTACATAGACAAGTAATTATATTCATTTGCACACTTAACAAGAGGTCCAATTAAGATCAACTAAGATAAATGTCAAAAATTTCTCTAACAATTAGGTGATTATATCAACTCAAATTAAAGCCATAGAAATGATATCAAGCATTCGAACACAAACTTGTGATCTTTAAATTCAAGAAAAAAAAATTAAACAAAGTTACATATTTAACAAAGAAAGTGAAGTAACAGACCTTCAAAGCTTCCTTTCAACAAGCAAAAACGGATAGACTATGACCCAAAATCGACCGGAGCTTTAGCTCGACCTCGAACTTGACGGAAACGGAAAGACAAAGTCGGAACCTTGCTACGTTTATGAGGGTACTTCAAGGGTGTTTTAGGCTTGAATTTGGGGTATTTTCGGGACTTAAACGGGATGATGAATTACTAGATTTTTAGAAATAATGAGACGAATATAAATTCCCTTAACATAGAAGCAGAAATATTTTTTTCAATTCCCTCCTCTCTTTCCTCTCCCTTTCTTCTCTCTTTTTTTCTCACAGTTTCTCTTCTATTTATAGACAAAATTTTCGGAATTTTTTCGGAATTTTGTTTTTTTAAAAAAAATCCCACTTCCCAATTTCTTTTTCTTTTTTTTAATTTTATTCCCCACCTTCCTTTACTTTTATTTTTTATTCCATCTTCCTTTACTTTTCTTTTTTAATTTTTACTTTCTTTTACCTTTTTTTTTTAGTTCCCACCTCCCTTTACTTTTCTTTTTTATTTTCCACTTTTTTTTTTTAATTCCCAGATTCCTTTACTTTTATTTTTTAATTCCCTACTTCCACTTTTCCTCTTTTTTTATTCCCACCCGAATTGTTTTTTTTTTTTTTTTTAAATTATTTAATTTTTTTGTATTTGTTTTAAAAAATAAAGATAAAAATAAAAATAATATGATTAATAATTGACCTTTTAAATTATTTTAAATTTTTTTTTACCCTATAAAAAAGGTGAAACAAAGCTAAAAATTATAGATTAAACCCCTAAAAATATTTACATAGTAAAAGGTGATAAAAATTTAAATATCGTCAAAAATTAGGTGCTCACAGTAGTGAGTACCAGTTTGAGCTCAGCAAAGGCTTGTGAAGCAGCCTCAGTCTATAGAAATTAATACTTCTTCAGCAGGTCTGTTAGAGGTTGACTAATAAGACCATACCCTTTGATAAAAAATTTATAGTATCCAGCTAACCCAAGGAAGCCTCTTAATTGCTTCACAGTTGTGGGAGCAAGCCAATGCTGCACGACCTCTATCTTCTTTGGTCAGTAGCAACTCCTTGTGCAGAAATAAAGTGGACCAAATATTTCATACTTGGCACACCAAAAACACATTTAGAATGTTTGGCTAATAAATTGTTCTGCACCATAATATCAAAAACCTGCTGTAAATGAAGAAGATTATCTTGCAAATTCACACTGTAGATTAGAATATCATCAAAGAAAACAGACACAAATTGAGAAGCTCCTAAAAGACATGGTTCATTAAGCACTGAAAAGTGGAAGGAGCATTGATCAAGCCAAAAGGCATGACCAACTACTCATAGTGTCCCATGTGAGTTTTGAATGTTGTCTTAGGGACATCTTCAAGAACCATCCTGATCTGGTGATAACTAGATCTGAGATCAATCTTAGAAAAGATAGAAGCCCCTAATAACTCATTCAGCAAGTCATCAATAATAGGAATAGGGAATTTATCTTTAATAGTGCACTGGTTTAGGTCCTTGTAGTCCATACATAGCCTCCAAGTACCATCTTCCTTACCTACCACCACCACAGGTGAAGAAAAAATATTGTTACGGTATTGAATGACCCCTTGCTACAACATCTCCTTTACCAACTTCTCAATAATATCCTTCTTCATATAAGAATATCTATAGGGCCTGATGTTGATTGGTTTGGTACCAGGTTGCAAAGAGGATCCTATGGTCAAATGCGCCCCTTTGAGGACACCTGCTTATAGGTTGTTAATAAATCTCTGAGTTACTGTGGCATTGGCTCTTCTTTAGGTAAGTGTAAGGCAAGAAATAGTCCATCACTTCCACAAATAGGTAATGGAGCTTTAAGAAGCACCAGTGGCATATACAACTAAGCATTATCACCTTGATAATTATTGACAGCCTTAGAACTAGAAAGCTTACAATCTTCTAAAACTCCCTTCAAGATATGTAGTTTGCCTTGGTAGTTAAAGGTCATAGTTAAGGCTAAGTAATACATTGTGACTAGACCTAAGGTCTTCATCCACAAGGCTTCTAAAACCAAATCCTATCTACCAACATGAAAGACTATGAGAAGTCTGATACATATGTAGTACCCTCCAGCATCCACTTAAAATCCTTTACCACTCCAGAAGTGGCTTCAAGATTGTTGTTCCCCAAACTGACATAGCTAAGCATAGTAGGAGTAACAGAATAATCTAGTTTTTTTGCAACTACTGAATCTATGAAATTATGGGTTCTACCACCATCTAACTGAATGGGCTTTTTATCTCTGTAGCTTTTAACATGAATGGTTTGTGCTCCTTGAATACTAGCTAATGCACATAGTGAAATATGAGGATGTCCTACTTCAACAACAGTCCTATCCTTATGGTCTGCAGTATATTTCTCATCACAGAAATAACATAATCCCCGGGCCCTTTTTGCCTGCATCTCAACTGGGGAAATAGTCCTCCTATGCCTAGGTACCACAACAGTGTTAACAGCAGGTAATGTCAGTCGACGTGTATGACTAACTACTAGATAGGAAGGAGGTTTAGGGCCTTGATTATCATAAGGAATCCTCCTAGCAGCAGAGTAACCAGCTGAAGTGTGTTTCTGAGCTCTGGCATTAGCAGCTAAAGTGGCCTCAGCTAGCCTAGCTAGCCTGCAGGTTTTAGCTAAGGTTTTAGGCTCATGCATCATAATAGGATTCACCAGTTTCTTTTTCAAACCACCAAAGAAGCAAGAGATAGCTTGCTCAACAGTTAAGTTACATTGAGCTACCAGTCTATCAAAGGCAAACAGAAATTCCCTAACATATTCTGTTTGTTTCAACTGTTTCAACTCTGGCATAGGATCAGAGAAATCAGCAGTAAATACTTCTATTAGCTCAGTAATATACTCATCCCAAGAGGGTAACACAGGTACATTCTGACATTTGAGATAGGCTTGATGCCAAGCTAAGGCCTCATCATCGAGGTTCATAGCTACTAGTCGCGGAGTGTCATCTTCTGTAAAATATTGCTCAATCCTATATAACCAGGTTTTCAAATTGTCCTCATTGAAACGAGGGAAAATCAGTATGACCTCAATTTGTGTTACCACAATACAGATTAGGAACTAAGATGTCTTGCCCTGATTGTAACACCTTATCCCTAGCAATCAAAGTAGAAGCATTGTCCTTCGATTGCTAGCTCAATTGCAAACTATTGAAGGAATTTTTTAGAGAACTTACCATNAATTTTCTTGATTATTTCCATTCTAATTTCCATGATTGTTGTTGTTATGCCAATTCCCTTGATTTTTGTTGTTATGCCAATTGCCTTGATTGTTAAAATTCTAATTTGCCTTGATTATTTTGAGGTCGCCATTATTGTTGGTTTGGGCCTTGGAAGTTGTTTCTTTTCCCTTGAAAATTGTTCACATATTGCACCTCCTATTCTTGTTCATTATAGGAATCACCTTGCTCAAAACCACTATCTTCTTGCACATAAATCTCCACTCGATTTTGCACTTGTGGACCTTTGGTCCTCATCTTGTTCACTATCATGTTCACTCCCTCCATGGTATTGACTTGCTTGGGATTTTGCACTTGATTTAGTTGGGCCTTTGCTAGTTGCTTCATGGTGGTTGTCAGTTCAGCTATGAATTGCCCATGGTCTTGCAATTCTTTGTGAAGGTGGATTATGTTTGGATCACCTTGTGAAACATTGGCCCGGGACTGCCAAGTCGATGACGTTTCCTCCATCTCATCCAAATCCTCACATGCCTTCGCATAAGGCGTAGTCATGAAGTTCCTATCTGCAAGTTGATTCACTACACATTGGTTGGTTGTGTTAATCCCACGATAGAAAGTTTGTTGAATCATGTTCTCCGTCATATCGTTGTTGGGACATTTCTTAAACATTGTTCTATAGCGTTCCCATATCTCGTGTAGTGGTTCATTCGGGTCTTGCTTGAATGCCGAAATCTCATCTTGAAGTGTAGCCATGTGCCCTGGAGAGAAGAACTTATAAATGAACTTTTCCTCCAACTCATCCCAAGTGTGAATGGAATGGTTCGGCAATCTTTCCAACCAATCTAAAGCTTTCCCCCATAGAGAGAAGGAAAAAAACCTTAGCCTCAAGTGCATCCTCAGAGACATTTGTTTGTTTTCTCCCCCAACAAGTGTCCACAAACCCCTTCAAATTTTTGTACGCATTTTGAGTTGGAGCACCGGTGAATAAACCCCGTTGCTCAAGCAAAGTGCGCATCACTTTGGTGATTTGAAAGTTACCCACCCTAATACGGGAGGGACTATTGTACTTGCATATCCTTCATTGGGTAATATCCGGTGTGGAGCTGCTCGTGCTGGAGGTGGGGGTGGAGCGGGGACATTGTCTTGAGGCACTCGGCCTCTTCTATTGGCTTGAGGTTCAAGAGGAACCTCCTTAACTTGCTCATCCTCGACGTCCACATCCCCCAAAGGCAAATTTTCGAGCTCATTGTTCGCCATGGTTGTACCTACGATTTCTCACACATGTTAGTAACATAGAAGGAAATGAAAATATTCCAAAAACAAACCTAAATATATAGCTAACACCATTTTAACTCCCCGGCAACGGCGCCAAAAATTGATGACGTCCACAACACACCTCAATAAGAGATGTGATACGATCGTATTCAATATTAATTACCCAACTATGAGTCAGGATCGAATCCACCGGGAGTTATAATGGGTGTCAGGAGTATATATTTGAAGTAATTGGATGGTCTACCTAAAATTGCGCTTTCACAACAAAGTTTTGATTTCTACTTCTACTATTACTCTAACGATTGCAAGCTAAGATAAATAAACTAGAGATGGATATTTTTGATGTTTTACCAAATAGTTTAAATGGTTAGAGATGTGATCATAACCTAGGTGTTTGCCTAATGGAATAAAGACGGTAACACTTGTTCTGTTGATTGGGGTGTATTATAGCTCTCAACCCTATGTTACCCACTCAATACCTCTCGGTCAAAGAGTGATTTTGCGCAATTTGGCTTTCTCAAGTCCAAATGGTATCAAGAAAATAGTTGATATGAGCTCAAGTCGGGTTCTCACTATCTCTAGTTTAAACCCTTTAATTAGGCTAATCAATTTCTCAATTAACACAATTCCTCGTTAGCTAAGTTATCCTAGACTTGGTCCCTCTTTCTCAAGTAGAGACTAAGTCAAATAGGCATGAATCAATGTTTGAAACCAATAATTCTAAAATTGAAGCATGAACTAAGCTAAATAATCAACACACAATCATAAATAAGCATTAAATTAAATACTCATAAGGTTTACACACTAGGGTTAAGTCACAACCCCAGTAAAAATCTAGCTACTCATAATGGGAATTAAAATAAATAAAGAAGAAAAGCTAATTAAACTCATAATAAAACATTAAAATGATGAAATCTAATATTTAAACACTAAAATAATGTCAAACTTCCTAAAGTAGTAAAAAGAAACGGCTAAAGCAGCTTCTAATGTTCAAACTTGACCTAAATTTGTGAAACTCGTCTATTTATATTGGGCCAAAATTGCGGAAAAAAATACCCCTCGGGAGGTTTTGCGGCCGCACAATTCCATGTGCAGTCCGCATATTTCTTCAGCTGGTAGGAAGATGAGTTTTGCAGCCACACATTTTTGGATTGCGGCTGCGAAGCAACTTCTGCAGCCACACAATTCTTGTGCGGTCCGCACTTCACAAAGGCGTCAGGACTTGGTCTTTTTTTGCATATTCTCTAAACTTTGAATTTTGTTAGTGAAAGTCCTGTTTTACGGCCGCACAATTCATGTGCGATCCACACGTTGCTGAAAATCTTGTTGGGTAGTGCTCCTTGGTTTGTGGCCGTAGATGGAATTCTGCGGTCCGCAATTTTCTTTTGCAGCCGCAAAATTCCTTCTACGGACTGCACGTCTCTGTTTCTGCACCTTTTATTGCCTTGTGCTTCGGAACACTCCTTTTTGAGTCGGATTTCATCATGGAAGACCAAAATTTCAGCATTCCTACAATTTGCACAATTTCATTAGTTTCGGGAACACAATTCAGTACTTTCGGACTACAACAAAAGCTAAAAGGTGCTAATAAGCAGTTAAAATCCCCACTTATCAGCATCTCAACTGGAAAATAGTCCTCCTATGCCTAGGTACCACAACAACATTAGCAGCAGGTAATGCCAGTAGAGGTGTATTACTAACTGCTGGATAGGAAGGAGGTTAGGGCCTTATTATCATAAGAAATCCTCATACCAGCAGAGTAACCAGCTGAAGTCTGTTTCTGAGCTCTGGCATTAGCAGCTAAAGTTACCTCAGCTAGCCTAGCTAGCCTGCAGGTTTTAGCTAAAGTTTTAGGCTCATGCATCATAATAGGATTCACCAGTTTCTCTTTCAAACCACCAAAGAAGCAAGAGATAGCTTGCTCAACAGTTAAGTTACATTGAGCTACCAGTCTATCAAAGGCAAACAGAAATTCCCTAACATATTCTGTTTGTTTCAACTGTTTCAACTCTGGCATAGGATCAGAGAAATCAGCAGTAAATACTTCTATTAGCTCAGTAATATACTCATCCCAAGAGGGTAACACAGGTACATTCTGACATTTGAGATAGGCTTGATGCCAAGCTAAGGCCTCATCATCGAGGTTCATAGCTACTAGTCGCGGAGTGTCATCTTCTGTAAAATATTGCTCAATCCTATATAACCAGGTTTTCAAATTGTCCTCATTGAAACGAGGGAAAATCAGTATGACCTCAATTTGTGTTACCACAATACAGATTAGGAACTAAGATGTCTTGCCCTGATTGTAACACCTTATCCCTAGCAATCAAAGTAGAAGCATTGTCCTTCGATTGCTAGCTCAATTGCAAACTATTGAAGGAATTTTTTAGAGAACTTACCATATAGAGCTCAGCGTGGCATTTATCCAAGTTATCCCTGAGTTCCTGCTGTTTTTGAGCCATTTCTGCCGTTACATCTAGCTGTTGAGCTGCTAGACCTTCATATTGCTCCTGCAAATCTAGGGGTTGATTTCCAGTTACTACATCGACAGCTTGCGTGGTCCTATCCTCTACCGAGCTCTGATACCAATTAATACCAAATTGAGGTATCACTTCATTGGAACAGTGAACTAGTAACAGAAGTGAGAGAAGAACAGAAAAGTTGGTCGAGGAGAAAGCAGAATATAGAGAGAAGAAGAGGAGAAAGAGAGGAGTCCAATTCATATATCAATCTCGATGCCTTTTTATTTTGTGTATCTCCTATTTATAAGATTGTAATGAAGATAATATGCTTAAATAAAAAGAAAAGAAAATACAGACATGCTACGTGTGTGACACAAACAATATCTACTTTTCCCGCCAAAATGTGTGCAACTAATTTTCGAAAGCTAATGGCTAATATTTGTATCAAAAACTCAACCAAACTGGTGAATTCACTCACCCGAGTCTCTATGGTCCCCTCTTCTCATCTCTTTTTCTTTCCACATCACCCGAACCTTAACGAACCTCTGACACCGAAGATTCTGCAACCCTCACTCATGCGCTTTTGATTTCCTTTAGACAAAGCGAGCGTCGGATTAGGATGAAACCGAATCCACGCCTTCATTCATAAAAAGAATTATCTTTTAAAAAAAATCTGAAAAACGGAAAATTTGGGATAATTTCTTGGAGAGGAAGGAGAGAAGCTTCGAGGCTTCTATATATTCTCCTATTTTCAGTTTCTACAGGGACGGTTCTGGAGATAAATGCAAAAAGTTAGGGTTTAAGAAAAAATATTCCTATTTTAGATTTCAGAAACGAAAAAAAAAAAGTACAAGAAAAATACACCTCTGTTTCTTCTATCTGATTTCGGTTTTTACTTTCAAAAAATGGAGTTTGTTCGAATTTGAGGGTGGGTTGAGTCCGTTGCATATTGAAGCTGCCGTTCAATATTGGTTCGTGATTCCCGTCCGCAATTCCAGTGCGAGTTAGTTGTTGTCATTCCTTGCCGAGTTTTGGAGCCAAGTTTGTAATTGTTGATTTCGTCTACTCTTATTAAAGAGATTTTCTTTTAAAACAGGTTCACTTCTTTACTCCACTACAAATTTTACTTTTTGCTGTTACGAAAAGCTTAAGCAAGGTCGTTTAAGGATGGGTAGGATTTGGGAGTATAAATTGTTTAGGTAAATGATTGATTTCCATAAATTGTTTAGGTAAAAGAAATCAAGTGAAATCTCCTTCTCTCGTTTTGTTCCCTTAATCTCAGTTAGTGATGCTCTAGTAGATTCTGTTAACAAACGAATTTGAACTTGGAAAATAGTTTTGTTCCTTAAATGCTGATTCCCAGACTTTTCTTTTTGCCCGTTTAAATTGGAGTTCACATTTCATTTTTCATAGTATTTTTAGACTTTTCTTAAGTGAAAGAAAGAACGGGAATGATGGAAATTAGTTATTATTTAAAGACATACGTGCTGCTCTTTGGATTCACTGTTTAATTAAACATCTTGAAGCATGTTTTAACAATTGTTTGAGCTGAAGTTATCTTATAAGTTTTTCTCTTTAGCATTAAAATAATGTCCCGATTTGAATGAGTCGAGTGCTCAAATGAAATTCCCAGCATGTTGTTTTCATTTCTCTTTAGTTATTGAGAGTTCTTTTCATTGTGATTGATTAAAGGAATTCGTTAGCCCTTTTCGAATTCTTTATTAACTCCAATTTGGGTGTGAAATAAAAAAAATTGCTTTCTCGTAATATCAGTTTCATATAAAGATTAAGCCAAAGTTGTAAGTTAGAGTAAACTTTAAAAACTGATAGAATTTGACCAAGGCATCGGGTGATGTAGGACATCCTTAAATGGCTGTTCAGATAGCTTTAGTTTCTTTACTTTAATATTCTTAGCTCTTCTTTGTAACTTTATCTTTCTATGGGCCGTGGGATTTGGGACTTAAACATAATTAAAAAGGAAATGAGCATTGATATGACTTTTTTTATTTAGTTCTACTTTTTATTTATTGTTACTTTTCCCGCTAGTAGCATGTTTAAACCGACAACACTTGGGTGTAGGCAAGCCTAGGACATTTTAGTTTTTTGGAGGCGAGAGGTTATCCCTTTTATTTAATTATGTTATTCGAGGAATGCCCCGAAGAATATGTAAATATTTTACTCAAGGGAATGTCCCGTAGTAGCATATAATTAGAGGCCATGACGGACACTATGGAAGAAGCATTGTACAGATTAGTTTAGGACCTTTAACACATTTTTTCTGTCTTTTTTTTTTTCCTTCCTTTTCCTTTATTTAGGTGGGACAACCTCGAATGTCCGTTTGTGTTTATTTTTTATTCTTGTTTGTTTTATCTCCATTCGAGTATTCATTAAAGCCAATTGGATCAAGTATGCAACCGTACTAGTTACAGGACTTGAGAAATGTTTAATATCTTTTTCCCGAGTCAAATGAACCCTTAGAATTTCTGGTACAGATTATGTTTTAGAGTCTAAATATGTTTTAAAGGAATTTATTTTTTAAAAATGGTGACTTGACACACTGAAACTAATTCTCAAGTGGCAACTTTGAAAATACTTTAAACACAAATTTTGTCACTTTGGATTGAAAACACTTTTGAACTTTAAAAAATTAATTTAGAATTTTAAATGGGTTAAGGTGAAAAAAAGGGTGTGACACACCCAAAGGATGTGAACCATAGAATGTAATCGATGATTTAAAGCTGAAAGAAAATAAAGAGATATCTCCCACGAATATCAAAACGCTTGAATCTAATATTTATCTTTTGCATAGAAACTGAAACATTTGTTTTTGAATTTTTAATTTATCAAATCTATAAAATAAAAAAGGAAAAGGATGAAACTCCATAAGCATATATCCATGCCACAAAAAGAAGAAGAAATAGAAGGAGAAGAAGAAGAAGAAGAAGAAGAAGAAGAAGAAGAAGAAGAAGAAGAAGAAGAAGAAGAAGAAGAAATAGAAGGCGCTGCATATATAATTTTTATATTGTATAATAGAATATTCACTTATGATACACTTACATTCCCTTAAGAAGGTTGTCACGCCATCCATCGTTGGGACGAGTCACTTGGTTCACACAACAACTACCTTTGGAAAGAACCGTGACATTAAGAAAGCTAAAGGATTATTATCTGCTAAAACATAAAAAGAAGCTAGTAAACTAAACAAGAGCTAATATGCTACTAAAACATAAAAAGAAGCTAATAAGAAAAAACAAAGATAAAGTAGCTAATGAGCAAAACTACTAAAGATAGAACGAATATACATAGTAAGAGAGAGAGAGAAGATATATACATACAAATAAGAAAAGAGAGAATATCATCAAATTATTACAGGCCAAATATATCAAAGTACCAAATGTGTCAAATAAACTCCACTCCCCCTCCGAATAAAGTGAACATTGTCCCCAATGCTAAGCAAAATAAGAGTAAAAGAGGAAAGAGTGAAGAAAATTCCTTATGGCTCTTTGGACATCTCTGTGTCCCCAGCAATTTCATCACCCTCAGGATCAGCCAATTGAATCTCATCATCCTCAACTCTAGGTGTGGTTGGGTCGGCATCAAGGTCTGGCTCTTCAGATTGGCCAGCTGGTGCCACCGGTGCAGATGGTGCTAAAAGATCTGGGGCGAAATGGTGTGAGTTAAGCAGCATATCAAAGGGGAGATTTGCGTCTGTAGCAATCCTGATCACCACTCTCCAGAGCTTGTCCACTGACTTCTTGCTGGCCTCGGACTTCCTCATCTTCTTTACTTCCATTCCCATCTCTTCAATCACCGACCCATGTTGTACCAAGGTGTCCATGATAGTCTTCTGATTTTCCAGAATTTTCTTCAGTGTCTCCTCCTTAATATCAGAAGGAACCTGTGATGCCTGTGAGGTGGACGGCGCTGCAACAGCACTGGATAAGTCAGACTACTTTACAGTGGCTGTCTGCATCCAGTTGTTGAGGCTCGCCAATGTCTGGGAGACTCGTAGTGCAAATGGTAGGTGAGTAGGCACGGGCACTGGCTTCAAACTGAGGTGGGAGCTGTGGCAGGAGCTGCAGTAGGGGCTGTGGATGATGGTGGAGGCATAGCTGCGGCACTGGAGGAAGGCTCAGCCGAAGTGGATGGAACATCAACTGTATCAGAAGCTGTCACTGCTAGTCATCAGACTGGCCAGTGGTGGTAGGAGGCTGAACTTTCTTCTTCGGGTTGCTAGCATCCATCAGTGAATACTAAGTAAAAGGCTTCTTCGCTTCATTTGTGTCATAATCCCTCGGCTCTACCTTTGCATCGGTGAGATATTCTGTAATAGTATTGGGATACGGGTAGGATGACTCATCTTACCGAGCGATTACTAAGATGTTGCCCGACATCACGGCACCCACATTGATTGGGTACCTAGCCATAATAGAAGCCACCAGAATAGCCCTAGGGATCGGAAGATGAGTCTTATTCTGGCTCGGGTCTAGTCTGCTGCACACAAATGTCTGACATCCCATTGCCTCAAAGCTCATGGTGTTCCGACGGATAGGAGCCCCGGCGTTAATCCATAGTAGTGGTGGTCCTGGTGGTGCCAGAATCTCAACTAGCCAAGGATAGACTGCCTCCTTTAGTGCACATTTCTCCAAATACTACGTCGGCTCAACATCATTGAAGCCCAAGTACGCGTTAGTGTATGCTGATCAAACCTCACTTTGATGTTACGTACTTTGGTCACCTTCGTTCCCTTTTTGGTATGAGCCATATTGGCATAGAATTCACGGACAAGGTACTCTTTGGCATCCACTACACTCTGGGTGAACCACATCCACCCCTTGCGTTCCCTGAACTGACTCAACACAGCTGGGTTGTACCTCTCCAAATCCGTAATTAGAAATTGTCGTTCAAGAGTTAACGACGGTACTGGCCACCACACATGGAAGCTTGTGAAGGCGGCCGGGCTAACAAAGCGGTTCTCCCAAACTTTTTTCTTCTTTGATCTTTCAAGACCGGAGACTATAGCATCTCCCCTTTTGCCATTATCGGGGATATCATGAACTAATGCATCCTGTGCCTCAAGGACTGGTGTAGCCGATGGCTCAGAAGCCTGACTAGCACTCTTCGATCCCTCGGAAGTGCTATGAGATGAGGATGGCTCGTCCCTGAGTTGATATCTCCCTTGCAGCCTTGACTATATGACCGGCTGCTCCTGAATAGAGGCTGAGTTGCCCTCTGATGCTTCCTTAGACGGGACATATGTGCTCGTCTTGGAGAGATCTGCATCTCTCCCTCTGCCAGCTGTTGCTTTCTTTCTAATTGTCTTTTGTTGGCCAAGTGGTAAGGCACTCTTTCCTCGACCCCGAGAAGGTTCACCTCTCTTTTTTGAAGTGTCCCCGTGTCCTCTAGATCGAACCATTGTCTGTATTAAGCAAAGGCGATTATTAGTTGCATTTCAATGTTCAAACATAAACAGGAGATATACAAGAAAAATATAAATCAGACGACCCAGTGATGGTACACAGTTAGATCATGCTTGTAGGGAAGTGATCTGCGGTCCGCTAAGATTTCATTTGCGACCGCAGATGGAGAACTGCGAATCGCACAATTTTGTTGTGCAGCCGCAAAAGTAAAGTGCGATCCACACAATTTCACTTGCGGCCGCACATCTGAAACCTAATAATTTCCAACTCTCTGATGACAAAGAATTGGCTAATGTGCGGACGCAACATGATTTCTGCGGTCCGCACAATTAGACTTGCGGCCGCAACATTGGAGTCTCAATATAGGGACTCTCTGATGACAGTAAAAGTGCTATTCTGCGGTCGTGATGGGAATTCTGCGTTCTGCACATTTTATCTTGTGGCTGCGGATCCCTTCTTCACTAATGCTTCCCTAAAATCAATTTCTGCGGACCGCACGAATTCAAGTGCGGCTGCAGACTTCAAAAGTTACGTAATTCTTTCTATCTAGGGTTTTCAATTTCATGCACAATCTGACAAGGCAATATCATAGAAACATGAGAATATGCTAACCTAGTCCCCATAGAGCATGTATTAGTTAACCTAGTTCAGATTTTACCTCACATGGATACATAATTGAATTCTAATGACAAATGGCATAAAAAAACTAAAAATCTACACATTAAACTAAAATAAAAGTATTAACACGAAATTAAAGCATACCAAATGAATGAGTGTAATGAGTGAATGATCAAGTTGGCTATGTAGCACACTTCAAATCAAGTTAGAACAAATAACGCCTAACTACAAAAGAAAAAAGGAAAAGAAACATGGGTTGCCTCCCAAGAAGCGCCTGATTTAACGTCGCGGCACGACGCAGAATACCTTCAATTGAAATGAATGACCGCCATGACGTGGCTATCTCCAACCTTTCCCAAATAGTGCTTCACCCGGTGATCATTGACTCGAAATACTTCATTGTTTTTGTTCTTCAAGTCTAATTCACCAAAAGGTGTTACACCCACAATTTCAAAAGGATCACTCCATTTAGACTTTAGCTTCCCCGGAAAACATCCTCAACCTTGAGTTAAACAACAATACAAGATCACCCACCTTGATCTCTTTGTTTCAAATGTATTTGTCATGACGATATTTTATCTTTTCTTTGTACAAGGACGAACTTGCCTAAGCATGGTACCGGAACTCATCCAATTCATTCAAATGTGCACCCTCAAGTTAGCGGCTACATTCCAATTAAGATTCAACTTCTTTAGAGCCCACACGGCCTTGTGTTCTAGTTCCAGCGGAAGATGACAAGCTTTTCCGAACACCAACCGATATGACGACATTTCGATAGATTGTTTGTAAGCCGTCCAATAAGCCCATAATGCATCATCAAGCTTCTTGGACCAATTCCCCCGATTAACATTCACTGTTTTAGACAAGATACTCTTTATCTCTCGATTGGAGACTTCCACTTGCCCACTACCTTGTGGGTGATAAGGAGTCGTGACTTTGTGAGTAACACCATACTTGCTAAGCAAAATGTCAAAAGCCTTGTTGCAAAAATGGGACCCCCCATCGCTTATAATAGCACGTAGAGTACCAAACATTGTGAAAATATTCTTCTTCAAGAAAGCCACAACACTTCTCGCCTCGTTGTTGGGTAAAGCAACGCCTCAACCCATTTGGACACATAATCAACCTCGACCAAGATATAGGTGTTTCCACAAGAACTCACCAACGGGCCCATGAAGTCAATACCCTACACATCAAAAATATCAATCTCCAAATTGGTTGTGAGAGGCATTTTATTTTTCTTTGATATTCCACCGGCCCCTTGACATTCATCACATCTTTTCACTAGCTCACTAGCATCCTTGTAAGGAGTGGGCCAATAGAAACCGCAACTAAGCACTTTGGCCACAGTTCTTTCTCCACCATAATGACCATCATATGGCGAAGAATGACAAGCCCCAAGAATTTCACCTTGATATTCTTCCAGTGCACATCTTCTAATCACCCCATCCATAAAAATCCGTAAAAGGTACGGTTCATCTCAATAATATTCTTGACAATCCCGTTTGAGCTTCTTCCTTTGGTTTAAAGAGAACTCATTCGGAATGATTCCACACACAAAAAAATTTGCTATATCCGTGAACCATGGCACCTCTTTTATTGAAATGGCCAAGAGTTGCTCATCGGGGAAGGGGGCGATTTCAAGGCCATCATGCGGCCTCCCGTCCTCCTCTAAACGAGACAAGTGGTTCGCCACTTGGTTTTCACTCCCTTTTAGATCTTGGATGTCAATATCAAACTCTTGCAACAAAAGTACCATCTCATCAATCGAGCTTTGGAGTCCTTGCTCATAAGATACTGAAGTGCCGCATGATCCGTGTGGACAATGACTTTTGCACCCATCAAGTACAGGCGGAACTTCTCAATTGCAAACACAATGGCAAGGAGCTCTTTCTCCATAACGGTATACTTGACTTGGGAACTATTCATGGTTACTAGCATAGTAGACCGCATGAAAATTTTTGTTGATGCGTTGCCCAGAAACAGCCCCAACTGCTACGTCACTTGCATCACACATGAATTCAAAAGGGACACTCTAATTTGGAACGGTGATGATAGGGGTAGTTGTCAACTTGAACTTCAACAATTCACAAGCTCTCATGCAATCATCACTGAAGTTGAACTTAGCTTCCTTATCAATAAGCTTGCACAATGGATTCACCACCTTAGATAAATCTTTGATGAAGCGCCGGTAAAAAACGCGCGTGGCCTAAGAAACTCCGTATACCCTTCACCGAAGTTGGAAGTGAAAGTTCAGAAATCACCTCATCTTTGCCTTGTTAGCTGCAATTCCATTCTTTGAGATTTTGTGGCCAAGGACAATGCCCTCCTCGATCATGAAATGAGATTTCTCCCAATTAAGCACCAAATTTATTTCTTCACATCTAGCCAAGACTTTATCAAAACTTGTAAGACAATCATCAAAAGAATCTCCAACCACCGAGACGTCATCCATGAAAACTTCAAGGTAGTCCTCCACCATGTCCTTGAAGATAGCCATCATACAACTTTAAAAATTCGTCGGTGCATTGCACAAACTAAAGGGCATCCGCTTGAAGGCGAAAGTATCAAGGACAAGTAAAGGTTGTTTTCTCTTGGTCTTCCGGAGCAATAATAATTTGGTTGTAGCCCGAATACCCATCAAGAAAGCAATAGAAAGCACGGCCGGCCAATCTATCGAGCATTTGATCTAAGAAAGGAAGTGGAAAGTGATCTTTCTTTGTGACTTTGTTGAGCTTGCGATAGTCTATACACACTCTTCATCTGGTAACTGTTCTTGTAGAAATCAACTCATTCTTGTCATTGATGACCACTGTAATTCCCCCCTTTTTGGGACACATTGAACCGGAGAAGTCCAGGAACTAACGGAGATGGGGTAGACAACCCCGACATCCAACCACTTGATAATCTCCTTCTTGACAACTTCTTGCATAGCCTCATTCAGTCTCTTTTGATGTTCAATAGATGGTTTGGCACCATCGTCCAATTTGATCTTATGCATGTAAAAGGCGGGGCTTATCCCTCGAAGATTTGCCAAAGTCCATCCAATAGCCTTCTTCCTCTTTTGTAGCACTGCCAAAGTGGAATCTACCTGCATGTTAGTCAAACAAGAGGAAAGAATAACCGATAAAGTAGCACAAGGGCCAAGAAATTCATACCAAAGATGTGGAGGCAATAGCTTCAACTCCAAGGTAGGAGGCTCTTCAATAGAAGGCTTTGTAGGAAGAGTTGTCCTATTTTCAAGATCCAAAGATAATTTTCGGGGTGCATAGTTGTAAGACCCTATTCCTTTCAAAGAGTTCACACATTCCATGAAGCCATCCATCTCGCCATCATCAAAGTTCAGCAAGACGGCCTCCAATATATCACCAAAATTGATTGTAGCACTTGTATCATCAACAACGACATCGGTAACCATTTCCACAAAAGAATATACTTCATTGCTATTTGGTTTCCGCATGGACTTGCACATATGGAATACCACATTTTCAGCACCAACCCGTAATCTATGTTCTCCGGCTTCATCATCACAAAGAACCTTCCCCGTAGCAAGGAAAGGTGTCCTAATAATAATCGGCACTTGATAATCAACCTCACAATCTAGAATGACAAATTCCGCAGGAAGAATGAATTTATCAACACGAACCAAGATATCTTCAATCACTCCCAATGGCCTCTTAATAGTACGATCGGCCATTTGCAATATCATAGAGATGGGTCTTGGTTGCCCAATCCCCAAAGTCTCAAAAACCGAATAGCGCATCAAATTGATACTTGCCCCAAGATCACAAAGAGCTTTAGCAAACTCGGCACTTCCAATTGTACAAGGAATTGTGAAAGCACTGGGATCCTCCAACTTAGGAGCCACTGAATGCACAATTTCACTCACTTGATGGGTGACTTTGATAATTTTAAAATTCACTGACCGCTTCTTTGTCACAAGATCCTTCATAAACTTGGCATAACTGGGCATGTGTTCCAAAGATTCAACAAATGGCACATTGATTAAGAAACTCTTCATCATTTGAATGAACTTCTTGAATTGATTCTCACCATTTTGCTTGGCATGTCTTTGAGGTATGGAGGCGGAGGCTTAGGTAATGGTGCCTTAGCCTTTTGTACTACTGGCTCCAGTATGTCAATAAGGTGATCCCTAGACAGGTTCACCTCCTCTTGAGTCTCTTCCACACTATTATCAATATCAATTTGAACCTCTTCATTAGGTTGCACCATATTGTTTGGGATCTCTTCTTCTTGCACCACTTGCTCATTATCCACAAGTTGCTTTTGACTTGAGGTGGGTGCATTCCACCTTTTTCACTTCTTCTAGTAACGGCCATGGCATGTGCCATGTTGTTTTCACCCTTTGGGTTTAGTACCGTGTCACTTGGTAGTGGCCCCTCAGGACAAGAATTTATTGCTTGAGAGATTTTCCCCATTTGAGCTTTTAAGTTGCGGATTGATGTGTTGGGCATCCGAATCAGCATTCTTTTCCATCATTTGATTGAAAATATTTTCAATACGCCCCATCTTGTTGTTTGAAGAACTTGAACCATGGGGAGGATAAGGAGGCGGGTTGCTCGATTGTTGATACATCAGGGGCCTTAAAAAACCCGACGCCCGATTGCGTTGATTGTTGTTCCATCCGCCTTGATTGTTAACCTCCCCCC
>MCJB01022340.1:0-15292 GCA_002018475.1 Nicotiana obtusifolia | reverse complement strand
ATTCATGTGCGATCCACACGTTGCTGAAAATCTTGTTGGGTAGTGCTCCTTGGTTTGTGGCCGTAGATGGAATTCTGCGGTCCGCAATTTTCTTTTGCAGCCGCAAAATTCCTTCTACGGACTGCACGTCTCTGTTTCTGCACCTTTTATTGCCTTGTGCTTCGGAACACTCCTTTTTGAGTCGGATTTCATCATGGAAGACCAAAATTTCAGCATTCCTACAATTTGCACAATTTCATTAGTTTCGGGAACACAATTCAGTACTTTCGGACTACAACAAAAGCTAAAAGGTGCTAATAAGCAGTTAAAATCCCCACTTATCAGCATCTCAACTGGAAAATAGTCCTCCTATGCCTAGGTACCACAACAACATTAGCAGCAGGTAATGCCAGTAGAGGTGTATTACTAACTGCTGGATAGGAAGGAGGTTAGGGCCTTATTATCATAAGAAATCCTCATACCAGCAGAGTAACCAGCTGAAGTCTGTTTCTGAGCTCTGGCATTAGCAGCTAAAGTTACCTCAGCTAGCCTAGCTAGCCTGCAGGTTTTAGCTAAAGTTTTAGGCTCATGCATCATAATAGGATTCACCAGTTTCTCTTTCAAACCACCAAAGAAGCAAGAGATAGCTTGCTCAACAGTTAAGTTACATTGAGCTACCAGTCTATCAAAGGCAAACAGAAATTCCCTAACATATTCTGTTTGTTTCAACTGTTTCAACTCTGGCATAGGATCAGAGAAATCACCAGTAAATACTTCGATTAGCTCAGTAATATACTCATCCCAAGAGGGTAACACAGGTACATTCCGACATTTGACATAGGCTTGATGCCAAGCTAAGGCATCATCATCGAGGTTTATAGCTACTAGTCTCACTCTCTGATTCAGCGGAGTGTCATCTTCTGCAAAATATTGCTCAATCCTATATAACCAGGTTTTCAAATTGTCCTCATTGAAACGAGGGAAAATCAGTATGACCTTAATTTGTGTTACCACAATAAGGATTAGGAACTAAGATGTCTTGCCCTGATTGTAACACCTTATCCCTAGCAATCGAAGTAGAAGCATTGTCCTTCGATTGTTGGCTCAATTGCAAACTATTGAAGGAATTTTCTAGAGAACTTACCATATAGAGCTCAGCGTGGCATTTATCCAAGTTATACCTGAGTTCCTACTGTTTTTGAGCCATTTCTTCCTTTACATCTAGCTGTTGAGCTGCTAGACCTTCATATTGCTCCTGCAAATCCAGGGATTGATTTCCAGTTACTACACGACAGCTTGCGTGGTCCCATCGTCTACCGAACTCTGATACTAATTGATACCAAATTGAGGTATCACTTCATTGGAACAGTGAACTAGTAACAGAAGTGAGAGAAGAACAGAAAAGTTGGTCGAGGAGAAAGTAGAATATAGAGAGAAGAAGAGGAGAAAGAGAGGAGTACAATTCATATATCAATCTCGATGCCTTTTTAATTTGTGTATCTCCTATTTAATTTTTGTTTTTACTTTCAAAATATGGAGTTTGATTGAATTTGAGGGTGGTTTGAGTCCGTTGCATATTGAAGCTGCCGTTCGAGATTGGTTTGTGATTCCTGTCCGCAATTCCGGTGCGGGTTAGTTTCTGTCATTCCTTGCCGAGTTTTGGAGCCAAGTTTGTAATCGTTGATTTCGTCTACTCTTATTAAAGAGATTTTTTAAAAACAAGTTTACTTCTTTACTCCACTACTTATTTTAATTTTTGCCGTTATGTTAGGATTTGGGAGTATAAATTATTTAGGTAAATGATTGATTTTCATAAATTGTTTAGGTAAAAGAAATCAAGTGAAATCTCCTTCTTTGGTTTTGTTCCCTTAATCTCAGTTAGTGCTGCTTTAGTAGATATTCTGTCAACAAATGAATTTGGACTTGAAAAATAGTCTTGTTCCTTAAATGGTGATTCCCAGACTTTTCTTTTTTCCTGTTTAAATTGAAGTTCGCATCTGATTTTTCATGGTCTTTTTAGAGTTTTCTTAAGTGAAAGAAAGAACGGGAATGATGGAAATTAGTTATTATTTAAAGACTTACATAATGCTCTTTCGATTCACAGTTTAATTAAACATCTTGAAGCATGTTTTAACAATTGTTTGAGCTAAAGTTATCTTATAAGTTTTTCTGTTTAGCATTAAAATAATGTCCCGATTTGAATGAGTTGAGTGCTCAAATGAAATTCCCAGCATGTTGTTTTCATTTCTCTTTAGTTATTGAGAGTTCTTTTCATTGTGATTGATTATAGGTGTTCGTTAGCCTTTTTCGAATTCTTTATTAACTCCAATTTGGGTGTGAAATAAAATGAAATTGCTTTCTCGTAATATCAATTTCTTATAAAGATTAAGCCAAAGTTGTAAGTTAGAGTAAACTTTAAGAACTAATAGAATTTGGCCAAGGCATGGGGTGATGTAGGACATCCTTAAACGGCTGTTCAGATAGCTTCAGTTTCTTTACTTTACTATTCTTAGCTCTTCTTTGTAATTTTATCTTTCTTTTGGTGGTTTGGATGCTCACTGGGTTGTATGTTCATCTTATCTAGATTTGTTTGGAGTGTTTGAATGTTGGATATATCTATGGGCCATAGGATTTGGGACTTAAACAGAATTAAAAAGGAAATGAGCATTAATATGACTTTTCTTATTTAATTGTACTTTCTTTTTTACTTTGCCCGCTAGTAGCATGTTTAGGCCGACCACACATGGCTAGACAAGCCTAAGACATTTTAGTTTTTTGGAGGCGAGAGGTTGTCCCTTTCAGTTAATTATGTTATCCGGGAATGCCCCGAAGAATCTGTAAATATTTTACCCAAGGGAATGCCCTGTAGTAGTATATAATTGGAGGCCATGACGAACACTATGAAAGAAGCATAGTATAGATTAGTTTAGGACCTTTAATATATTTTTTCTTTCTTTTTTCCCCTTCCATTGCCTTTATTTAGATGGGCCAACCTCGAACTTCCTTGTGCATTTATTTTTTATTCTTGTTTGTTTTATCTCAATTCGAGTATTCATTAAAGCCAATTGGATCAAGTATGCAACCGTACTAGTTACAGGACTTGGGGAATGCCTAATACTTTCTTCCCGAGTCAAATGAACCACCTTATTTAGAATTTCTGGTGCAGATTATGTTTTAGAGTCTAAATATATTTTAAAGACAAATAATTATTTTGTTTAAAAACGGTGACTTGGCGCACTGAAATCAAATATCAAGTGGCGACTCTAAAAATACTTCAAAACACAAATTTTGTCACTTTGAATTGAAAATCCTTTTGAATTTTAAAAAATTAATTTATTATTTTAAATGGGTTAAGGTGAAAAAAGAAGTGTGACACACCCAAAGGGTGTGAACCATAAAATGTAATCGATGATTTAAAGCTGAAAGAAAATAAAAAGATATTTCCCATAAATATCAAAATGCTTGAATCTAAAATTTATCTTTTGCATAGAAACTGAAATAATTTTTTTTTTTGTACTTTTAGTTTATCAAATCTATAAAATAAAAAAAATAAAAAGAAAAGGATGAAACTCCAGAAGCATAGATAACCATGCCACAAAAAGAGAAGAAATAGAAAAGGAAGAAGGAGAAGAAGAATAAGAAATAGAAGGCGCTGTATATATAATTTTTACATTGTATAACAGACTATACACTTATGATATACAAACATATTTGTGGTACCCCGGATACACAAACACAGTAGGAATATAATGCATATACTATCAAATTTAGAATACAATGTATATACTCATTTCATACGATCTTCACTCACAGAACATCATTACGATTCCGAAGAAGGAGGAGGAGAAGGAAGAGGAGAAGAAGAGGAGGAGATGAAGTAACCGCCTACAAAAAAGAACTGCAAGCTACCATAAAACTCATATCCTCACAAATATTACCATAACAACAAATAAAATACCATTAGAAATACACGGAACTTGACCAGAAAACCTCACCTCTTCAACGATGTCACTCCAGTATCATTCACCGCAACATTAAACAAAGAAATCTTTTTTAAGTCTTCAATTGAAATTCTGGTAACTTTTTTAGCTCAAACAATAAGCATGAAGTCAAAAACAAAGAGAAATAAATCCATATATGAAATAAGAAATAGAAAAAGAAAGAAGAATGAAGAAAAAAGAAAAATACCGAAGAAAGAAAAAAGAAAAAGAAGAAAAAGACATAGAGAAAGAAACAGGTGAGTAATTACTACGGGCGAGTGGGTTTGAAAAATAAAAAATTATTCTTCAAATGGAATGGAAGGGAATAAACTTCGGTTGAAAAGCATGTACAATAAATAAAAACTTTTTGGTGAGATGTGACGTTGACTACATATGAAAAAACTATATTGTGATATGAGAGATTCTAGTTCAAATGGCAATAGCTATGTCAATGGCTATTGTGGCGACCCGACCAGTCATCTCAGGAGTTACCGTTCCGTTTTCCTCATTTTTGCTTCATCATGCTTAGTTATCCGTGTTTTACGTGATCGAGTTGAGTAATTTGTATTCGGACGTTATTTGATTGGGTTTTTGATCAAAAGAGCAAAAAGGCATCGCAAATCAGGTTACGCTATCACAAAACCCATATGCGGATCGCATATCTCACACTGAGATCGCAGACCAAGGCAGATTTATGGACAAAGACCAACGTCAAAAATGCGGTCTCATATGCGGTCGCATTTGTACAATGCGGACCGCATATCGCACACTGAGATCGCAGACCAAGATAGACTTCTGGGCAAAGATCAACGTCAAAAATGCGATCTCATGCGGTCGCATTTCTACAATGCGGACCGCAAACCATACCTCACACAGAATGCGGTGAAGGCTAGGGTTACAATCTGCGATGACCATGTCAAAAATGCGGACCGCATATCTGTTATGCGACAGAAATGCGGTCGCATTTTAAACATGAAAGGGGCATTTTGTCCCCATTTTTGATCCTTTATAAATAGAAACCAGTAACCATTGGCTATGTAAAACCCACTGTCGTTACCATCTAAGAAACATCTCCAAAACGCCCTAAATCATAGTAAAATCAGCCTCGGAAATATGTCCAAATGAGACTTGCTTGGACAGATTCTTAAAATAGGGGTTTCGGCCATTTTTACATATTTGGAGCTATAGAACTCGGATTGAAGCAAATTTTGAGGCGGTTTTCCGGATATTTTCAAGGGAAAACATCGGGGTAAGTGTTCTTAACTTAACTTTGGTCAAATTACCCTAGTATGTCGCTATATTTAGTATTTAATGGGTGATTTAAGTTGGAAAAATTGTGAGAAAAATCCTTAAGATTAGAGTTAAGATTTAGAGGTCGATCCGATGTCGGAATTCGATAATTTTTGTATGGTTGAACTCGTTGGGAAATAAGGAACCCGTTGATGTAGAAATTTCTGAGCTTCGAGAAGTGGGCCCGGGGCTCGAGTTTTGCTAATTTCGGAATTTTTTTGTATTTTTCGATTGTTTTCGCTTGGGCTTTGTCCCCTCAGCATATTGTGACTATTCATTTTGATTTTGGGTAGATTCGACGCGCGTGGAGGCCAATTCGAGGGGCAAAGGCGTCGCGGGCTAGGGATTTAGCCGGTTCGAGGTTAGTAGTGATTGTAAATGATGTTCTGAGGGTTTGAAACCCCGGATTGGACATCGTAGTGCTATATTGAGGTGAGACACGCGCTCGATGATGAGCGTGGGGTCGTTTACTACTGAGGATTGTGACTTGGTCCATCCCGATTGATGATTTTACCGCGTATTTGACTGAAACTTATTTGTTATCATCATGATTTAGGCTGATTGCCATATTTGGGCTTCGTGCTAATTATTTGAACCCTTCGGGATTTTTTTCACTGTTTCCTCACTATTTTGACTTATTACTTGAACTCAGTCATGCTGTTTTCACTGTTTTACAACTCAACCACTTTTACTCAGTTTTGAGACTTAAATAATATTTTAATGATATTTTTGGACTGAGAACTACTGTTTTAGTATGCCCGAGGGGCTTGTGATGATTTTCTGACTGAGCGCGGCCGACGGCCAGATGTGAGGATTTACTGAGTGATATAAGGCCGAAGGCGTGAGATATTTTATATGCCACGAGGTGGCTTGTGACTAATATGAGGCCGAGGGCCTGAGATACTTTATATGCCATGAGGTGGCTTGTGACTGATATGAGGCCGAGGGCCTGAGATACTTTATATGCCACGAGGTGACTTGTGACTGATATGAGGCCGAGGGCCTGAGATACTTTATATGCCACGAGGTGGCTTGTGACTGCTATAAGGCCGAGGGCCTGAGATACTTTATACACGCCACGAGGGGGCTTGATTGATATGAGGCCGAGGGCCTAGATTTATGCCACGAGGTGGCTTGATATTGCGCTTGGACCGTAAGGGGCCCCTCCCCGAGTCTGTACACCTCCAGTGAGTGCGAGTACCCATTGTGATGTGAAATATAGCCCGAGGGGCTGATATTGTACAATGTGATAGCCCGAGGGGCTGATATTGTTCCATATGATAGCCCGAGGGGCTGATACTGTTCCATGTGATAGCCCGAGAGGCTGGTACTGTTTTGTGATGTTGCCCGAGGGGCGATCTTCTACTTTTTTTTTACTTCATAATATTTACCTGAAAAATTACAAGTTTTACCTGTTGAAAGGAGATTCTACTTGATTTCACTCTGATTGACTGTTTTCAAATGATGTTTTACTGCTTCATTATAGAATGCCTTGTGCTTTACGTGATTTCTTACTTTCAGTCGTTATTTATATTTATTACTCACTGAGTCGGAGTACTCATATTACTCCCTGCACCATGTGTGCAGATTCAGGCGTTGTTGGTTCCGTTCGGGAGTGCTAACTCCTCCCGTCCAGGCGGTGATTCGGAGACTACGAGGTAGCTGTTGGTGTCCGCAGCCCCGTATCTCTCTTATCTTGCTGTTTCCATGCTCTTCAAACAGTTGTGCCAGATATTGTATTTAGTAGACTTGTTATCAGGATCCATAGTTGCTCATGACTTGTGACAACCCGGTTAGGGCTGTGTCGGGATGGTTAGCTATATTTTCCGCGAATGATTGCTATTAAACCATGCTTATATTGTTTTCTTGTTAATTAACTGCTTAAAATGAGATTTTGGTTAAAATGAGATTGCTATTCATGTTCGGGCAGGCTATTATCGTTGTCTTGTGGAAGGATGTTCTTATGTTCCACCTTAGTATCTGTATCTTCTATGGTTTTGAGACCGTGCACGAATTGCTACGATGTCTATGCGTTGTTGCCATACAATGTTGGTGAAATGGTAGAGTGCTTATGTATGGAACGCGGCAGTGAATGACTCGAAAGGGGGATTTCTCAGTGTATGATTTAGAGGTTCAGCATTTAATTCCAGCAAAGTATAAGGAACGACATGGCAGGAAGTGTTTCGCGGTGGTTGAAGTACTAGCAGGCCAAGTATGAGAAGCTGAGGTTGAAAAGTTGCTTAAAGGAGATGGTTTAACCAAAATAAGAGTGACAGATTAGCATATGGATTCTGTGGTAGGATAGCCGCGTGCCTTGAGAAAGTGTAGAATGGTTTGGGAATCATGATGGAAGGTGATTTGGCCTACGTATTTTATTTGGAGTGATGGTTGTCATACGAAGAAAGATCGAATATGGCAGAAAGGAGTTTGTCTGAAATGAATAGGGGTGTGAAGATTTGATTATCGTTTCAGGTGCAATATGACTTGAGTTCGTAAAGTATTGTTGAGCTTTCAGTTGATGTCAATAGGGAAGGAGCAGACTTATACAGCTGGTGGGTGAGCATGAGCTCAAGAGGATTTGTTGATTACGGGGTAGTTGTACCCAGTGCAGCGTCGTTAGAAGATGTCGGTAAGGAATTCCACAGGTGGGTTATCTCCTGTGAGCAGGTTAGCGGTGGCGTGATGTTGATGAAGCTTCTGCGAGGTATATTACTTGCTACCCAGTAAGAGGTCGAGTGTGTGACTATGACTTGTGATCCAGGATGTTCATGAAAAGCTTAACAAAGACTTCGAGAAGTCTATCGGGTTAATGGTGCGAGATCATGGTAATTGAGAATGGAGGGATCGTCGTGGGCTCTACATTATGTGACGGTGGCTTAGAGTTAAGTGGGGGGAGCCCCACCGTTTACAATTGGATCGCGTGGTTGTCTGCCTGTGCGGTTTCTGGTTATCGGTACGTTGGCGGATTACTTATGACTAAGAAAAAGGAAGTATTATGGGTAATTCAGCAAAGAACTAGATGGGCGTGTGCTATATTCGGCGTTATCGATGCATGTTCAGGTTTTTGGGAAGACTCGGAGCTTATGTTTTGTGGACGTGATGTATATGGAAAAGAGCACAGTCGGTTGCTTCTTAGAGAGGTTGTCATGTGCTTGTAGAGCGTTGGAGTTGGTTATCTTCGGGACTAGGTCAGAGTGATTGACTCTCGATAACGGTCCTAGTGGATTCAAGAATTAAAGTGCAGTGCCTAAAGATTTCGGGTCCGATGTGTGGTTAAGGGTCGAGTCGTCACAGTGGATTGCGAACGAAACTTGGAATATTCTATGTTACCATCGGGTATACTGTGCAGTATTGGAGGAAAGGAAGAAATAGCTTCGGATTCGCAGAAGGTCTTGCAAAATGGGTGTACCAGTCTGAGATAATATTGAGCACATAAGGAGGGTATGTGATGGTTCATGAGTATTGAGACGATGTGGTCTCGCGATTCGGGTCACTCGGGGTGAGTGCGAATTGAGTTCGTTATGTTGTGAATAGAGCTATTATATTTCTAAGTCAGGTCAAGAGTAAATTGAAAGAAGTTGGGTCGGTTAGCAATGGTCGAATCGGTATGATGGTGGCAATGATCAGTTCCTTCGACGTGTGAAGTTTTACATGCGGTATGTTGTTGTGCGTGCAGGTCCGATAGCCACCATGACTTGATTGATTTGAGAGATATTTGATTCGAATGGCCTTGTTGTGTGAATGGACTCCGGAAGGGTCATGATGGTTTAGACCACAACTTGAGGTTTGTATTTTCTGTGGTTATGGGAATTCAGTGTCGCGTTGCCATGGTTCTTCTGAAATGAGTTGAGTGAAAGGGGTTCTAGCCAATGAAGTGTTCATTCTACTAGTAGTTCAGGGGTTATGAGAAATTCTTTTACTCTCCCGTAGCGGTACGATAGGTGCAGTGAGCAGCATGGGAATTGGAAGAGGAGGATCAATGTTGCGGTTCAGGGTTGACAAGAATGTCATGAGCACGGATAAGTAGGGACGAATTCAGGTGCTCAGAGTAAGCTGGCATTTTATTTAGTGTCACCTGGGAACGGTGTCCTGTGTAAGAGGCTTTGTGTATTGATTTGCGGACTCTTGGTCGGCTTTACAGAATTAGTATTGTTGGTGGTATGGAGGTGCAGACCTTGCTACGTGGTGCGGAAGGTCGTGGAGGCATATCCCACGGGAAAATTGTATAAGTGTGGCCTATTAGTCACTTGATTGTCAGAGGTTGAAACCAAGTATGGATACTTTGGTACTGACACTAATGTGAGAGTTTATGCTTAGAAGGCGCTCTAGTCCGGTGGTTGTGAAACATGGGAGTTTGTTTCGAATTGAGACGACTTGATTATTCACACATATGTTGTGGTCTTGTGTAGCTTGTGATATTATATGAGTAGGATGACTCTCAGATGCAGGTCATTTATTGCGCCTTACCCGTGCTTGTGTTTTGTAGCACATGGCGCTATCCGTCTCCCTAGGGTGGTATTTTCGCACTTGGTGTGCTTGCGGTCGATATTCGGTATTTCGTAGGTATAAGCAGCATGGCTTGCTAGGTATTTCCTTACTTATTGTTATGTGCAGATCAGGTGGCACGCCCAACGGTATCATGTTTGGATTTGGTTGCACGGCGCAACGGTATCATGTTTGGATCGGGTTGCACGGCGCAACGGTATCATGTGTGGATCGGGTTGCATGCCGCAACAGTGCTATGTTGAGTACGGTCCCCTATATCTACTCCTGCGTATTTTGTTTCTCATCCTCCGAGAAGGGTTCGTAACATCTGTTTGACCGTTTTATTCGTTACGCGGGATGGATAATTCTTTTTTAGAGATTCGTTCCTCTTTATGTGTCATGTTCAAATTGTAGCTTGTCGGCGCATTGATGGCGCCATATGAGAGCTGAGTCGGTGTTTGAGGCGGCTTTATTGCATGAGCAGCTTGCACCGGGTGAGACGAGATTATTGGAGCTGAAATCTATGCAATCAGATTTATATAAGGCACATTAAAAGAAAATATCGTTATTCAGTTCAGAATGAGGTAATGGTTCTTGACAGGATGAGAGACTCCATGAATTATTGATTCGGTAGGTGGCTACGAGCTTCTACACGTCTCTTTCGTCGTGGTAGTATTGCGAGATTTGGAACAGGATTTATATGCATCATGCGATGTGTTGCGGGCACCAGATTCCTGAAATTTCAGCTATTGTGGTCGGAGGAGGTTATTATGGGCAATCGACTCATATGGTGAGTTTGTGAATTTGCACTCTACTACTGTGTTTATCCCTATTGGGAGATTTTGATGGTCTTAGCCGTGTCTATCATTTTTGTTTTGTACACTATTGAGGGCTATGAGTCCAAAAGTGATTTTCTGTTACTCACCACAGTGGGTTTTGATGTAATTTCGGGATAATTGATTAAAGTTTTATGAATTACGCGCCCTACCGGTATGGGAGTTCATTATGTGCCGTGATTTCGAGTAAAGGAAATTATTTTTAAAGGAGAAATGGATAGATTTGGTTGGCACAAGTGCATATTACTTGTGATTCAGAGTTGAGGACGAGATCCTCGCATTTTTAATATGATGTGAAAAGCTTAAACTGGGCTATGAGCTGCGGTGGAAGTTATATAAGGACGAGATCCTTGTGATAAAAATTTATGTGTTTTAAATTCTTCCTCTGTTAAATTAAATTTGTACTATAGTACTGATAGGGAGCCAAGCCTGTTAGGCTTATTTGATAATTCTTCTATGTATTTTTGTGCGTATTTTGCCATATTCGTGCTGTAATTATTGAGTTTTAGCCTACAAGGGGAGTGTCCAGGTGGCGTTAAATGTGACTCGTTAATTTGAGTAAATAATTATGAGGTCTTCATGCCTCGTGAATTGCTGTCAGAGTTGTGAAAATTTGAAACGAGGTTTTGGTTAAAATGAGGTTAATTGACGATGCTGGAATTA
The DNA here is from genome assembly GCA_002018475.1 of Nicotiana obtusifolia. Classification (NCBI taxonomy): domain Eukaryota; kingdom Viridiplantae; phylum Streptophyta; class Magnoliopsida; order Solanales; family Solanaceae; genus Nicotiana; species Nicotiana obtusifolia. The sequence goes on along the minus strand of MCJB01022340.1, from coordinate 4,059 downwards.
ATTATGAACAGCTATTAGGGCCAGAGACGTGGTTATGGGCATACATATGATGGGCGCGCAAGCACGAGTTGCTACAGCCGGTTGAGACTAGACGCTGTGTTGAATTAATTGGGCTGTGAGAAATTTAGCTTTGAAGTTTATAAATATGGATAAAAGAAATAATCTTCAATTGAGATGGTGTTGCCGGATCCATGTTAAATTTAAGGTGACGTAGAATCACCCGCGAGTGCGTGTAATAATACACTTAGAAATTTAATGTCCTCGGAATAGTCCTTAGCACGTTCGAGGACGAACGTATGTTTAAGTGGGGGAGAATGTGACGACCCGACCAGTCGTCTCAGGAGTTACCGCTCCGGTTCCCCCATTTCTGCTTCATCATGCTTCGTTATCCGTGTTTTATGTGATCGAGTTGAGTAGTTTGCGTTCAGACGTGGTTTGGTTAGGTTTTTGATCAAAAGAGCAAAAAGGCATCGCAAAGCAGGTTATGCTATCGCAAAATCCATATGCGGACCGCATATCTCACACTGAGAACGCAGACCGCAAACCATACCTCACACGGAATGCGGTGAAGGCTAGGGTTACAATCTGCGATGACCATGTCAAAAATGCGGACCGCATATCTGTTATACGATAGAAATACAGTCGCATTTTAAACATGAAAGGGACGTTTTGTCTCGATTTTTGACCCTTTATAAATAGAAACCAGTAACCATTGGCCATGTGAAACCCACTGTCGTTACCATCTAAGAAATATCTCTAAAACGCCCTAAATCACAGCAAAATCAGCCTCGAAAATATGTCCAAATGAGACTTGCTTGGACAGATTCTTAAAATAGGGGTTTCGGCCATTGTTACATATTTGGAGCTATAGAACTCGGATTGAAGCAAATTTTGAGGCGGCTTTTGGGAGATTTTCAAAGGAAAACATCGGGGTAAGTGTTCTTAACTCAACTTTAGTCAAATTACCCTAGTATGTCGCTATATTTAGTATTTAATTGGTGATTTAAGTTGGAAAAATTGTGAGAAAAATAACATTTTAATGATGTTTTTGGGCTGAGAACTACTGTTTTACTATGCCCGAGGGGCTTGTGATGATTTTCTGACTGAGTGCGGCCGAGGGCCAGATGTGAGGATTTACTGAGTAATATGAGGCCGAGGGCCTGAGATACTTTATATGCCACGAGGTGGCTTGTGACTAATATGAGGCCGAGGGCCTGAGATCTTTATATGCCACGAGGTGGCTTGTGACTGATATGAGGCCGAGGATCTGAGATACTTTATATACGCCACGAGGTGGCTTGATTGATATGAGGCCGAGGGCCTAGATTTATGCCACGAGGTGGCTTGATATTGCGCTTGGGCCGTAAGGGGCCCCTCCCGGAGTCTGTACACCCCCAGTGAGCACGGGTATCCATTGTGATGTGAAATATAGCCCGAGGGGCTGATATTGTACTATGTGATAGCCTGAGGGGCTGATATTGTTCCATGTGATAGCCCGAGGGGCTGATACCGTTCCATGTGATAGCCCGAGGGGCTGGTACTGTTCTGTGATGTTGCCCGAGGGGCGAATTTGTTAATACTGAGCCCGAGGGGCGATCTTCTATTTTTTTTTTTTTACTTACTTCACAATATTTACCTGAAAAATTACAAGTTTTACCTGTTGAAAGGAGATTCTACTTGATTTCACTCTGATTGACTGTTTTCAAATGATGTTTTACTGCTTCATTATAGAATGCCTTGTGCTTTACGTGCTTTCTTACTTTCAGTTGTTATTTATATTTATTACTCACTGAGTCGGAGTACTCACATTACTCCCTGCACCATGTGTGCAGATTCAGGCGTTGTTGGTTCCGCTCGGGAGTGCTGACTCCTCCCGTCCAGGCGGTGATTCAAAGACTACGAGGTAGTTGTTGGCGTCCGCAGCGCTGTATCTCTCTTATCTTGTTGTTTCCATGCTCTTCAAACAGTTGTGCCAAATATTGTATATAGTAGACTTGTTATCAGGATCCATAGTTGCTCATGACTTGTAACACCCCGGTTAGGGCTGTATCGGGATGGTTAGCTATATTTTCCGCGAATGATTGCTATTAAACCATGCTTATATTGTTTTCTTGTTAATTAACTGCTTAAAATGAGATTTTGGTTAAATTGGATGGCCTTGTCTTCACGAGAGACGCCATCACGACCGGGTTCGGGGTTAGGGTCTCGATAGCTATGATTTGTTATTATACTTAATCCTATGGATATTTTGGGTTAACGTGCGGAAAGTAGGGCTATAAACTTACATAATTAAAAGAAATTATTGCAATTGCGTATGAGATGAAGAGAACTAATAGGAGAAATTAAAGAACAAGAGCATATGAGAAGAAGATCCTTCTAGATCTGCCGCATTTTCAAAGTCGTAATCTTTGAGAAAATTATTTATGATGTATGGTTATAACTTATCAGAAATGGAAAATGACTTCATATCACTTAAGAAGTGGGAATTTAACTTTCTTTTAACTATTATTTTCATATCGTTTGCACAAATCAATATTTAAACATTATCATCAATTTTAATTTTTTTAAAAATTCATCATAACACTATTCTATATGGTAGCAATATATATAGATATTTGTCAAAAAGTAATTTTCAAAATACCAACTTATAATCACAAAAAAATTGACATTCATCGTATCAAACATGCTGAATGCAAATTTTTGCTTGACTTTTGTCTTACTTATACTAGACTAAGGCTGTGCCCCACGGTGGGCCTGACCCGGGACCGGCACGGGCCCGCAGTCCCAATGGGCCTAACGGGCCTAGTGGTCCGATCCCCCGTGGGCCTGGGCTTTTAACGGGTAAGGCCCGTCACGGGCCGGGTAGGACAAAAAGCCCGTCAGGCCCGGGACCGCCAGGCGGACCTGGGCCGGGCCCAACGGTAATTTTTTTTTTAAAATTTTTTTTTTTAAAAAAAAAAATAGCCAACGGCCAGATTTTTAAAATCTGGCCGTTGGAGCCTCAATTTGACCGTTTGAGCCTCATAAAATAGCCATTTTGGCCCCCCAAACTTTAATTTAACCCCAAACTTTTTATAAATACACTTTTTACCTATTCCCACCTATAAATACCCCCCTCCCCCCATTCTTTCATTTTTAACTCACAAATTCTCTCAATCTCTCTCAATCTCCCTCAATCTCTCTCTAATTATTTCCATAAATGCTTACTTTATTATTTCAATTTCGTGAAAAATTGTGAAGTTGGTGAATTGAAGTATTAAAGTCTTCAAGTCTTCAACAATATTCAATTTTCAAGAAGTTGTTCTTCAATTCGGTAACCTCGTTCCAACTCTTTAATTTTTAATATATTATTGTGTTTGTTTTAATTAGTTTAATTATAATTAATATATTGTTGTGTTTGTTTTAATTAGTTTAATTATAATTATTATGGATTTTTCATTGAAAAAAATGTTTGGGGGTAAGGGTAAGGGAAAATCTAAAGTTGGTCAATCTAGTAGCCAAGCTACTTCTCCTCCCCCTGTTACCCGTCCTTCTCGAGCTATTATTCTAGATAGTGATCACCCTTGTTTTCAATTTTCTGATAGTCAATATTATCATGATGTTGTACCCGGTAATCAATTAGATGACCAAACAATGAACGCTTTTTATGGTAATGAATATAATGTTGTAGATGAAAACCAACCCGATTTAGATGAAACGCAACCCGATTTAGAAGATACACCTACTAGTCCTAATAATAACCCAACTGATGACCCTCCTGTAGAAACCCCTACATTTGATAGAAAACCTCCTAGACGGGCCGAACCATCTCTTGTTTGGCACTTTTTTACTCAATTAAGAGAAGAAAATAAAGCTAAGTGTAAAAGTTGTGGGTCTTTGTTGGCTCATAAATATACTGGCAACCGTAGCGGTACGGGTAGTTTAACTAGGCACATAATGAAACACCGTAGAGATAAACAGAGATGCTTACAAATGAAAGCTGCGGAACAGGGGACGGGCGCAGGTAATCCGGTTATAACTAGTGAAGGTTCAAACTTAGTCTAACCCGGAATTAACACC
>MCJB01022329.1:0-76938 GCA_002018475.1 Nicotiana obtusifolia | reverse complement strand
AGGATTCATAATGAGATTGTTGATGCCTTGGCCACCCTAGCATCAATGCTACATCATCCAGACAAGATTTATGTCGACCCCGTACATATCCAAGTTCGTGACCAACATGCCTATTGTAATGTGGTAGAAGAGGAAATCGATGGGGAACCTTGGTTCCATGATATCAAGGAATACATCAAGTTGGGAGTATAGCCAGTACATGCTACAGGTGACCAAAAGAGAACCATTCGACATCTGGCTAGTGAATTTTTCTTGAACGGAGGAATTTTGTACAAAAAGACTCCGGATTTAGGACTGCTGAGGTGCATAGATGCCAAAGAAGCTTCAATTATCATGACTGAAGTATATTCTAGAGTTTGCGGCCCACATATGAATGGGTATGTATTGGCAAAGAAGATACTTCGAGCAGGTTATTATTGGCTCACCATGGAACGGGATTGTATCAGCTTCGTTCGCAAGTGTCATCAGTGCCAGGTACACGGTGATTTGATTCATTCTCCTCCATCCAAGTTACACACAATATCTGCACCCTGGCCCTTTGTTGCTTGGGGCATGGATGTTATTGGGCCAATCGAGCCGGCAGCATCAAACGGGCATAGATTTATTCTGGTGGCCATTGATTACTTTAACAAGTGGGTCGAAGCCGTAACTTTCAAGTCCGTAACCAAGAAAGCAGTGGTGGATTTTGTTCATTCAAACATCATTTGTCGGTTCGGAATTCCCAAGGTGATCATCACAGAGAATGCTGCTAATCTTAATAGTCATTTGATGAAAGAGTATGCCAACAGTTCAAGATTATGCATCGAAACTCCACTCCGTATCGCCCCAAGGCAAATGGAGCTGTTGAGGCTGCTAACAAGAACATAAAGAAGATATTTCGTAAGATGGTTCATAGTTCTCAGCAGTGGCATGAAAAGTTGCCTTTTGCATTACTAGGTTATCGCACGACTGTTCGCACCTCAGTGGGTACAACTCCTTATCTGTTGGTATATGGAACTGAGGCAGTTATACCTGCGAAAGTTGAGACTCCATATCTTCGGATCATTGCAGAAGCCGAAATTGATGATAATGAGTGGGTTAAAACCCGACTCGAGAAGTTGAGTCTGATTGATGAAAAAAGATTGGCTGCAGTATGTCATGACGAACTGTATCAGAAAAGAATGGCCAGATCATACAACAAAAAGATGCGCCCCTGGAAATTTGAAGTGGGCCAAATGGTATTGAAACACATTCTTCCTCATCAGGCAGAAGCTAAGGGCAAATTCGCCCAAACTGGCAAGGACCGTTCGTTGTGACGAGAGTGTTGCCTAATGGTGCTCTGCATTTAACAGACGCGGAAGGCAGATGTGCATATATGGCCATCAATTTCGATGCCGTTAAGAGGTATTACATATGATTTCTTTGCTCATTCTTAATTGTATTTTGTACTTGGCATGCTTGAAAGTTGAAATGACGAAGGCATTTTGTTCCACTACCCAAACACTTTCATCCTTTGCTACCCTTTTGAGCCTTATTTATTTTTCTTTTCATAGCCCTCTTTCGGAATCAGTAGCAGAAATAAGGAAAAGAAGAAGACGAAAAGAAAGAAGGAAAAAGAAAAAAGAGAAAAAAGAAAAAAAAACGAAGGGAGAAAAAGAAAAGAAAAAAAAAGAAAGAAGAAAAAAAAGAAGAAAGAAAAAAAAAAGAAACAAACAAACAAACAAAAGGAAAAGGAAAAAAAAAGTTTGAACTACGTTCGACCTGATTCCTTTAAAGGATACGTAGGCAGCCTTATGGTTCGGCCTCATTAAAGCAAAAATCAAAATTCCCCACAGACCCCATAGAAACTGGGGCAGAAGTTTTGGATTCGAAAAGATCTGATTCCAAAAGTTGTAATTTCACCCCTATTTCCTCTTGAATTATTTTGAGCCTTCATGCCACCCTTTCTTTCTAACCTTGTCCAAAAGCCTATATTACGGTCCAAAGAAAGACCTTCTGATCAATCTTTGAGGATGCTGGGTCAAGCGAGATACAGACATGATCTGCATCAGGGGCAACACTCCATTCATGAAATGAGAGAAATATAAAATGAGAGAGTCTTATTGGTGAAAACCCTTACAGGCACCATAAGGCGATGGTGAGATGAGAGAAAATTTAAAATGAGAGAGTCTTATTGGTGAAAACCCTCACGGGCACCATAAGGCGATGGTGAGTTGAAAGTTCAACAAGTGAGAGAAGCTGGCTAGTGAAAATTTCCAGGACATTACAAGTCGAGTAGGCTCGCCATTTTACAGAGAAATGGGGTCATTGAAAGACGGTTTATGAGGTATGGGCTCATGCCATGAGCCAAATATGATTAGTTGAACAGACTGGGCCGATCAATCCGAAATGTCATGATCATTGGAGCTGGTTGCTTCCCCCAGATAAGTCTTTCTTTTCTAAATTTTCCCTATATAATCATCTGTGTTCAAAGTTTCCTTTTGTTCCTTTTGTCCAAAATCATTACACTTTACTTTTGAGCCTATTTTCATGAGTTTCCTTCGATTTAGTCCATCCTGAATAAGCAGGAAAGGATTTCAAAGCCTACTATCAACTTCTAAGTTGCGCAAAGCGGAACCCGGCCAGGCATTTCGCAAGGGACATGATCTGGAATGAGCGGTATGCAGATAATCAAAGTTCAGGCAATAAGGTGATTTTTGAATTTCGAAAAAATACAAGGAGGCAACTGCTTCCAAAATGAAAATGCAATACCACAGCTGATCAGGATGAAGCATGGCAGTCAGCAGAAGCAGATCCCTAGCAAGAGTTAAAACTTGAACATATTCCCCAGGAGAAGCAGACCGCCAGCAATGATGCCACAAACTAACCATCACGTTTTCAAACTAACAAGACTTTAGTTGTCTAAAACAGGAGCATGAAAATTTGTCAATCCACAAAGCCCTCCCATGAAGAAAGCATGGCTCAGGGGGCAAAAGGTTTCTATTCGGAATTCCCCAAGAAGAGAGCATGGTTCAGGTAAAATCATTTTTAGTTTTAGGACCCTACTGGATAATAGGAATTTAATTTTAGTTTCAGGACTATCCTAGATAATGGGAATTTAATTTTAGTTTCAGGACCCTCCTGGATAATGAGAATTTAATTCTTAGTTTTCCGGACCCTCCTGGATAATGGGATTTAATTTTTAGTTCTCAGGACCCTCCTGGATAATGGGATTTAATTTTTAGTTCATAGGACCCTCCTGGAGAATGGGAATTTAATTTTAGTTTCAGGACCCTCCTGGATAATGGGAATTTAATTTTAGTTTCAGGACCCTCCTGGATAATGGGAATTTAAGTTTTAGTTTTCAGGACCCTCCTTAGTTCTCAGGACCCTCCTGGATAATGGGAATTTAATTTTAGTTTCAGGACCCTCCTGGATAATGGGAATTTAATTTTAGTTTCAGGACCCTCCTGAATAATTGGAATTTAATTTTTAGTTTTCAGGTCCCTCCTGGATAATGAGATTTAATTTTTAGTTCTCAGGACCCTCCTGGATAATGAGAATTTAATTTTTAGTTTTCGGACCCTCCTGGATAATGGGATTTAGTTTTTTTAAATTCTTAGAAGTTTTAGGGTAACATAATTCAATTAATCCCCGCAGATATGTCCAGGTTTCAAACTAGAGCAGAGAATTTCTTTGTTTTGTTATTTTGTGGAAATATCAGGCACCCACCTGGAAAATGAGGGAATACATTCAAGCTTAACTAAATCCCCGGCAGTCTCACAAATGTGCCTAGATTCCAAACCATGGCAACAAGTTTCTTTGTTTTATTTGCTTTCTTAGCAATCAGGCACCCACCTGGATAATAAGGGAATATATTCAAGTTTTAGCAATCAGGCACCCACCTGGATAACGAGGGGATACCTTCAAGTTTTAGCAATCAGGCGCCCACCTGGATAATGAGGGAATACATTCAAGTTCTAGTAATCAGGCACCCACCTGGATAACGAGGGGATACCTTCAAGTTTAGCAATCAGGCGCCCACCTGGATAATGAGGGAATACACAATCAATTTTCGAAAATCAGGCACCCACCTGGAAAACGAGGGAATCCTTGTCAGAGTCACTTCAAATGCACAAGAAACGTCAGGAGCCCGCCTGAAGAACAGGGTCCATCTTTCCCGATTCGTACTGAAGATCGAGTAGAAATTCAAGGAAGATACAAGACAAATAGCAAACAGGATCTGGTATTTTCTTTTCTTCCGATACAATTTTTCCTTTATTCTTGATGTAATGACAGGGACCGCGGACCGGAACCTCGATGGCACTTCACTCGATTCCCTAACTCGGTACTCCATTACCCTTCTCACTTACGAACGACACGTGGCCTGATTCCTTTGTAACCGAGGATGTGTAGGCAGCTCAAAATACCAAGGCTCGGTCACATTCTCTTTCCTTCAATTTTGGTTTCCCCAAGCAGAGGTCGGGTCAAAAATATGTTTTGTTGTTCTTTGCCTGAAAACACTCCATGTTTTCCGTCAAAGAGGGGCAGCTGTAGATTTGTAATTTTTGACCCATACCTTAGAGTTACCTCTAATAGTCATAGTATTTTAGATTAATTATTTGAGCTTATTTTCACAGGAATTCACCTCTTTATTAAATTTAATTCTATCTTAGGTAGAAAAATTGAAAATACAAATATATAGTCCCAACTTTAGCTTTGACAATGTTTTATTTAATTCAATCAAAAGTCTTATTTGTGGGTACTTTAAATTAGATGTTCAGGTGGTTTGGCCCAAGTTTGGCAAATTTCTTGAAGCCCAAATTCGAAATAAAAGCCCAAAAATTCAACCCAATAACCTAGCCAACTCTTTCTCTATTTGCCGCGTACAATAACTGACTTTGACAAAAATATTCTACACACACAGATACACACGACCTCTTCCACTCAAAGGATACACACTCAATTATAACAGATTCTGGGGGAATTCCTTGAGAGGGGAGAGTTTTCCTTGAAGAGCAAGAAAGAGGAGAGGGTCTGAGCAGGAGAGGGAGAGAGTTTTTTTTTGGGAGAGAGCTTAAGAAAAAAAATAGAAACACAGAGAAATCAAAATGAGTAATTCAAAGAAGAGTTCTTCAGATTAATCTAGGTTTATTTTAAAGCTCAGAAAACAAACACCTTAAAGGGAGCTCGAATCCATTTTTGGCTCTCTTCTTCTTCAAGACTTCAAAAAAAAAAAAACCAGAAAACAGAGGAACTCACATTGCTCCTATCTTCCAAAACCAATTTTGATCGAAGAGGTGCTGGAGTTCGATTTAGCTGCCGGTTCGAGTTACCATCGCGGTCCGTAGCTTTGTCGCTTGTATTGACTTTCAAACCAACATATATTTTGTCCAGGTTAATTTCTCAAGTCTGGTTCATTTTGTTGGTATGATTTAAATATGACAGATCTGTGGATGCTTGTTTCCAATCCGTTAACTTCGTAGGATTGTTTATTTTGTCTCAACTCGAATGTTTTAAAAGCCAATTAAATTGAGTACGCAACTGTGATTTTAACGGGATTCGGGGAATGCCTAACACCTTCTCCCAGAATCAAATGAACCCCCTTACCCAATTCTCAGGTATGAACTTGACTTTAAGTCCACGTTCTAAAATGGTGGCCTGACACACCAAATCACTTGTTAGGTGGTGACTCTAAATTTTCATGATTAATCCATCTCTTTGTCATTTTCCAAATTAGAAACCCCTTTGCGAGTTTTATTAAGCCTTTCATAAAAAAGGGTTTAGTAAGGCCTCGCTATTCAAAAAGGAGGAGTGACAATCATCAAGAATTAACATGGTCCTCCGTGTTGGACAATGCTTAGCGAAATGTCCATAGCCTTTGCATTTGTGACACTGAAAAGAAGATGTACTAGGAGAACTGAGTTGAGTCTTAGAATTACCTCCGGACACATGTAGCCTCAACTAATTGGAGATATCATTATTCAACCCATTCTTGAATCGGATGATAGCCTCTTCTTCTTCTTCAGCTTCCATGTCAAGTGATAGACGAATCTTCGCAAAGTCATCATAGTATTCTTCCACGGACTTCAACCCTTGTTTCAAATCATACAACTTCCGTAACTATTCTTGCTTGTGTCGTGGGTTCACATAATTACGAGTCATTATTTGCTTCAATTCCACCCAAGTTATGCATGCAGGCTGGTTATGTATAACTCTGGATCTTTTCTCCGCCTCCCAACAAGTAGAAGCATTGGACTCGAAAGCAGCAATGGCATATGTAGCCTTGTTCTCCTCAGACATATGATTAATTTCAAATATCCGCTCAACTTGACGCTTCCATTCTAAAAATCGGTTACGATCAATAGTTCCTTTGAAAGTAGGGATAGTAACCTTAACGCTGTTCAACCTATTGTCTCGGACATGGTCTCGGCCCCCTTGGTTTGGTAAGATTGGTTGGAAGCCTTCATAATGCTCAGCATACTCATCAAACTCATACTCTAAGTTCCTTCCACCAAAACCTCTAAGCCTCCCTCTCGGACCATGATCATAACCACGTCTTCCCATGTAGTCTCGGCCTCCATTCCGTTGCCCTACTCTCGGATTTCGTGGCCCCAAATAATCATCTTCAATTTCCTCGAACACGGGTTGATCATCCTCTCGGGCTGCTCTCATATCCCCGATGGGTGCTATGTTTCTCCGGGCTGGCATTAGTGGTGGATGAACCCTGGGGAATCATCATGGTCCTAACATTTTGAGCACCTCTATCCCTCAGCTCGTTTTTGTGAGCTAACTCCACAAACTGCTCGGGTCTAACAGCGGAACCGTCACTAGTTCCTTCTCCGGCATGCTTCTGATTGCTAGAGGATCTTTCAATGTTCTCCACTCGGGCGCTAATTGCCCTTACTTCGGCCAAGAGGTCGGCCAAAGTAATGTCAGTCACAACCTATTCTCCTTTCATAGCCATGTACCTTCAAAAGAAACAAGACTAGAGAATGTGTTAAGGTTAGTCAAAAATACTCTCTCTCACTTTTTTGAATGACTCTCGGGTTCGCTCAAATTTTCGGGTAGGATTTCATACTTGTCCTCAAATTGGATTCCTCTAATTGACCAAGTTCCTTAGCGACCTTTCAAGTTCACAAAATCAATAGTTTTCTTCGGGGTGAGTGAAATTACGTGACTCGATTGGCGGACAGCTTTTTAAGTGAGCATAAGAAGCCAAGAATTATCTACGAAATTGGAAATTCTGAGTTTTAGCACGAGGTCCTACAAGCTCAAAGATTAAAAATTACTTAAGTAGGAAATTACCTAAGAATTACTAATTAGAATTAATGCGATCAAAGAAGGAAATTCGAAATAGAAGAGATAAGGAAATTTTAGAAGCTTTCCCACTTTAGTTTGGAGAAGACCCTCTCTCCTTAGCCCTTAGGATTTTCGGCCCCCCTTCTCCTTTTCCAACACAAATTCCTCTCTCCTCTCCTTGTCCAAATAGAACTTCACTCCTTGAAACTTCTCTCTTTTGGACTGGGAGTTGTGTCCTCCTTGGACTAGAATTAGGGTTTCCTATTCCTCCTCTTTGTCCTCTCAAATTCGGCCTCCCTTACACTTTTTAGGCCCTCTTCCACGTTTTTCAACAATACTCTTTCAAGAACAACAAATTAATGTTCAAGAACTTCAAGAATTCAAGGCAATCTTATTAAGAACGTTTGAGGATTCAATAACCTCTTCAAGAACAACGTAAAACTCTTCAAGAACTACAATTTTAACCCCAAGAACTTCAAGATTTTCAACATTCGATCGTGCACCTTCAAGATTTGAACTAGAGTTTCAAGATTTCAAGATTATCGGTTTCTAACGATCAAGAACTTCAAGATTTGGTTCAAGAACGTTTCTTTATCAATGAATCTTCAAGACTTCAATCCCTAGATGATTTAACAACTTCAATCAACTATCAAGTTTCGGTTTTTGTCACGTTCCTTTTTTTATTGTAATTTATCAAAAACGAAATTTAAGAATTAGAACCTAAAACTAAGGAACGAAGAACAGGATTGGGATTGTAGAAACAAACCCGTTACAAGCTCTGATACCAACTGATGCAATATTAAATGCGGAACAAGAAAATAAAAGATAGAACCAACACACTCTATGAATTATCTAGACAACAAGTAGGAACTAGTCTACTTACCTTTTTGATGAAATCAAGGAGTACCTATACTATACGAACAACCCTCAAGATAACGATGATAGAGCAATTGATAAATGATTAGAGTAATTTGACATTTGATAAGTCAATCATTTGTGATGATTTAGCACAAGAAGGATGAGAGTTTGATCAAATTGCGCTTAGAATTCACAAGGAACTCATGGAAGCCGATTCTATAAGAAGAGTTTAGCAAACATACCTCGTTTGCGCTTTCCTTAGGGTTACTACAATGTTCCAATACTCCTATCAATCTCAATCTATAGAAAGATATTAAAATTGAATCATAATTAGGAGGATTCTCATGATGTAAGTCTCTTGAGAATTTCATCAAATTCCTATCATGCAAAAATCGATTACAAGGCTCTATAATGGTAGTGCGTCCTTCCCTCAACCAATCTCAACAAGAATCTACCCGTAATAGTTCAACAACCCTACCTACCACCTCCTATTGGCACATGCATGCACAAATGCCCACTCTCATTCTCAAGAATCACACTTCTCACTTCCTATATTCTGCCGCAATTTCAAAATTGAGAGCTAGGGATAGAAACTTACCTCTTTAGTAGGAGACTTTGCAAGCTTTCTTATTTAATTTCCAAGGTTTTGAGCAAGAAATTGGAGTGGAAGATGTTGGAGCTCCTCATCCTTTTTTTATTTCTCCGTCACTCTTAAAACATCATATTTTTGCTCCCAAATGACCCCCTTATGTCTTTTATTAGAATTGGGTCGGTTATAAAATACACAAAATAGACCTTCTAAACCCATTTTGCGATCGCAGAATGCACCGTAGAGCAAGTATGCGGACCGCGAAATCATCCTCCAAAATTTGGCTAACCTAGCCCAGTTTCGTACGCAGATCAGTTATACGGCCGCATAATGCGCCGCTAATCTTCCTCTAGAAATTCTCATGTTAATTCTACGACGCATGTGCGGGCCCGCGAAACGGTTTTGCGATCGTATAATAGATCGCGAAATGACCTTCAAAATTAAGTTGCACCCGGTTCACTCTGCGGTGGGTCTGTGGCTAGTGTAGTAGTTCTGCGGTTACATAATGGACCACATAAATGCCATGTTCTGCAAAAACTTCCACTAACTCCACAATGCATTGTACAATCCAAAAGGTTCGTACCGCGAGTCACTTAACCTTCCAATACATTTGCCTGCTTCGGCACCATAACACCTTAAATTCTGTAAGGCCCTATAAAATTTTCTCTAAAACCTAGGGTTTCATGATACCTAGGTAGATTTATGCATTGATGATTGTAGAGATTATTCACGGCGAGCTTGCGCGGTTAGGACTTTTTGAGTTGAATAGTGCATTGGGAGTTGAAGAAAATTTTTGGAAGTGCAGGGAATTTCTGCGGTCCATTTTACGGTCGCCGAACTGATCTGCGGATCGCAGATCTACCGCATACTAAAGCAGAAACTTGGGAAAACCTTTAGACTATCATGCAGTCATTATGTTGCCGCATAATCATTTTGCGGGCCACACAACCCATCACAGATCCAACACAAAAAATTTCGGAGGGACGTTCTGCAGCGCATTATGCGACCGAAGATTAGGTCTTCGGACCGCAGATTGGTCACAGAGTGAGGTAGGAGCGCCTAGTTCCGGAGGGCCATTATGCGGTCTATTCTGCAGACCGCAGAAGCATTATGCGGTTGCATATGCGACTGCAAATCTGCATCACGGCTTCATTTTTTCTAACTTTTTAATTCGACCCTATCTCGATAATTAGACGTAAGGGACCATTTTCAAAAGAATATCTGTTATTTTTAGAGAGAGGGAGTGACCTAGATTGAGAGGTGAAATCCCTAAGATAATTGTTCATACAAAATCTTGCTCAAGCCTTGAAATTCAACAAGAAAGCTCACAAGGTCTTTAACCAAGAGGTAAGATTCTAGCCCTAACCTTCAATTTTGAAATTTTACTTGGGAATTGGTAATGGGGAAGAAGGTTTTGAGGATGAGGGTTGTTGTTTATGCATGCATGTGCATTCATGAGTTGTGGGAATAGTTGAACTCAAACGGGAAGACCTTGGGTTGTCGGGTAGGAGAAGCTAGAAATAGTAATGCCCACCTAGTGTTTGGTAAAATGCTCAAATGAGCTGGAAACATGAAATGCTCCCTAATTTGTGTTCGATTTTGCTATATCTCTAAATAGATCAAAGTTGCTAGGATTTCAGGAACGATGTAGTGAATTTAGGAAAGCTCAAAGTGAGGTATATTTGCTAAACTCTTCTCTTAGAATTGAACCCCACAATATCCTTGTAAGTCTCGTGTTGCTCCTTATAAATAGATTATTTCGGATAAGCTTTGTGTCAAAAGATATATGCATTCAATTTGTATTCCAAATGTTCTTTTCATGTTGAGTTACTATTTGAGAAGGTGATTAAACATGGGCTGTGTATTAATACGATATGATTTGAAAACGCGATTTTAATGAAAACTAGCATGTCGAATTGTGTAAGAAATCACATGCGCCTAAGACCCTTAATTTGGTTAGTTGCTCAAATTTGTATTTAAAGTCTTGAATAGAAATATTTGCTGGCGATCCGTGATGATGTTTAAAAGTGAAACAGTAAATCTAGAATATGAAATATGGCCAACGTGCCAATAATGACTTTATATTTGGGGCCGTTAGTGCCAATGAAACAAAGAGACGAGAATAAGATGTTGAAATAAATTGTGAATCCTTTTAAAAATAAAAGCTCTGGAGTATCGTTTAGTCACCGAGGAAATAACCTACCCTCAAAACTACATATACCGATGTAGGAGTGATTGGGGGTAAATCCCCGTGTTAATGTGATGAGGTTGTTTCCCCTTATATGGGATGAGAATGATGTGTTGACATGTTTCCCCTTGGATGGGATGTGATTATTGCTAGCGAGATGTGATGTGATGTCGATCCACATGGCATTATGTTGAGACGACTTAGCCGATTCGGCTGAGATCGGACACTATGCCTCGCACATGGGGGTATTGTAAGTGGATGTCTCGGGTTGAGACGGCTTAGCTGGTCGGGCTAAGATCAGACTCCGTGCTAAAAACACGATGGTGTACCGGTGCTAAAGATCTCCCAATTTACAATACTAAAACTTACTTGAAATTTACCTTTCTATAACTTGACACCTTGATACTGTTTCAGTCTCTTATTGATTTCATATTTTCTTCTCCATTTACTGTTACTCGTTCCATTGAGAGGGTGTTTATTTTTACATACTAGTGTTATTCCATATGTACTAACGTCCCTTTTGCCGGGGGCGCTGCATCTTTAATGGATGCAGGTGGTTCTATAGCAGGTGGTAGTGATAAATGATAGCAGCACACCCTCTCCTCGGCTCACTTGGTGAGCCCTACTTCATTTCGGGGTCCTGTATCTCTTGTCCAATGTACATAGTGTTTTGAGGTATAGTCGGGGCCTTGTTGCCGGCAATGTCGTAGCACTCTTTTGTTTCTGTTAGAAGCTCCGTAGACATAGTGTGTGTTGTATCTTGTTTTGGGAAGGTTAAACTAAAAATGATGTAATTCTATTCCACTTTAACTATGATTGTATAATGTACTATTTTGTGGACTTGTTAATGACGTAACTAATAGAAATGAATTGGTGTTATTCACATGACTTCTTACTGTCTAATTAATGAAATGTATTCTTCTGTTTATTCATGGGTAAGTTGTGTAGATGGCATTGTGTAGGCTTGCTTGACCGAGGTAACTCTGTTGAGCGCCGGTCGCACTCCCCGAGGTCAGGGCGTGACAAATTCATTTGGAAAATTTTTACGGGGCCATACATCCTCCTCTACTTAGGATTATTCACCCTCGAATGAGGTTCAAAGTTTGCCATAGACACCCATTGCGAATCGACTCTTCATTCACACCCCAGAAATTTTAAATTTGACTAACTCCCCAAATTTCAAAAACTTTCGGCAAAGTCTCCCTTGAATTTGGGTCTATCCACCTATTCGAGAGCCTCGAAAACCAATCCAATAACATAATATAGCATGAAATCAACACCAGCCATAAACTTGTTAGCATTATATTACCAATAAGGAGCATCTTAACACAAGCCGTAGTAGTTGTACATAATTAGTAGAAAATAAACTTCTAACATTCTTCAAGAGCACACCAATATGGTTGCACAAACAGGTGAGGATACTTCCTTTTCATCTCTTCCTCGACCTCCCAGGTGGCCTCTTCAACTTGTTGGTTTCGTCATAGCACTTTTACAGACGCCATCTCTTTATTCCTCAACTTTTGAACTTGTCTATCGAAAATGGCAACCGGTGATGCAATATAAACGAAGTTGCTATGATACCAACTGATGCAACATGAAACGCGGAAAACAAGATAAAATGATAGAAGCAAGACGCTCAATGAACTATCAAGACAACAAGTAGGAACTAGTCTACTTACCTTCTTGATGAAGACACGGAGTACCTATACTATACGAACAACCCTCAAGACAATGATGGTCTTGAAAACTGTTGGATCAAATAAAGGAACGAGTTCAATTTGGAATCACACCGAAATTGGACAAGTTCAAAGCACACGAGTTTGGAGCAAAGTTGCTGCCGATTTTTGTATTGAATATCAAAGTTACGTACTGAAAATAATGAAGTCTTTAGGCTTACATAGAATGAGCCTTGTCCTAAATCAACTAGGAAACAAATAACTAATAAAAAGGCCACAATTTGGCTAAGTTCAAAGAATAGTCATGCAGGACCAAACAAGTAAGAATTAATGTCTTCCATAACTACACAATAATACAACATTAACACAAATGTACATCTTCAACTTCTACTTCGTCCATAGCCAAATTTGTGAATGCGTGAATGCTTGGCTCTTCTCCAAGAATAACCAACGCCTTTTCTTGTCAAATCCAACATTGATAGCATGAACGTAGCTTGGTCAGGTTGACCTGCATCATTCTCCCCTTCTTGAGAAGATTTCATCCTCGAAGTCGAACCATCTTTCAAAGCCGCACAAGGAGTCAAATCAGAGACATTGACTGTCTTGGAAATAGCATAATCAACAGGCAGGTCTATAACATATGCATTATTATTGATCTTCTGCAACACTTGAAACGGTCCATCTACTCGCGGAGCCAACTTCCCATTCCAATGTTTCGGAAATCGTTCCTTGCGGAAGTGTACCCAAACCCAGTCACCTCTCTTTAAGTCCAGCTTTTTCCTTCCTTTATTCTTCTTGACCGCTACCTTTTCATAATCATCCTCCAAAGTTTTCCTCACCTTAGCATGCAATTCGAGCAATGTGGCTGCCCGGTTTTCACCATCAACGCTAATAATTTCATCTCTTGGCAAAGGACAAGATCAAGTGGTATCAAAGGATTAAAACCATAAACACATTCAAATGGAGTAATGCTAGTCATGCGATGAATAGTTCTATTATATGCAAACTCCATAATAGGTAATCGGTCAGCCCAAGTGCCGGACTTCCCTTTGGTCAAAGCTCGAAGAAGAGCTCCTAAGGTGCGATTAACAACCTCAGTTTGACCGTCAGTCTGTGGATGATGTGATGTAGAAAACAAAATTTTGGTGCCAAGAGCACCCTAGAAACACTTCCTAAAATGACCCAAAAACTTAGTATCCCTATCACTAACAATAGTTCGAGGCACACCATGCAACTTTAACACATTATCAATGAACAATGAAGCAACATGTTGTGCATTATCACATTTTTTATAGGGAATAAAATGAGCCATCTTAGAAAACCTATCAACAACCACATAAATGCTATCATGAACACCCCTAGATTGCGACAGCCCCATCATAAAATCCATCAAAATATCTACCCAAGGACTAGTAGGAACGGGTAAGGGAGTATACAAACCATGATTATTAGACCTAGACTTAGCTCTTTTACACTCAAAACACGCTCCACATATTCTCTCGACATCTCGCCTCATCTTAGGCCAGTGGAACTGTTCCCCTAATATAGCTAAAGTCTTGTCTACCCCAAAGTGTCCCATCAAGCCCCCACAATGCGACTCACGCACCAACAACTCTCGCCACGAAGACTCGGGTATACAAACTCTCCCCTTCTTAAAAAGGTACCCATCATGCCACTGATACTTCTCAATCCACTTCCCACTAGTTATGGCATCACACACACTCTTAAGTTTAGGGTCATGCTCATACATAGACTTAATACTCTCAAAACTCATCAACCTAGATGCTAACGTGATAGCCAAAGAAAACTTCCTAGATAGTGCGTCAGCTACTACATTCTCCTTTCCCTTCTTGTAATGAATCATGTAAGGGAAACTCTCAATAAACTCTACCCACTTGGCATGTCGTTTATTTAGTTTCTCTTGACTCCTAAGATTTTTGAGTGACTCATGATCACTCCTAATTACGAATTCCTTAGGCCATAGGTAATATTGCCAATGAGCTAAAGCTCTCACGAGGGCATACAACTCTTTGTCGTACATAGAGTAATTCAAGGCAGCCCCCTTCAACTTTTCACTAACATATAAAGTTTTGGCTCTCAACACTTCAAACACTGGCCTTAAGTGATCAACATGGTCATCTAAACTTCTACTATAAATCAGGATATCATCAAAGTAGACAACCACAAACTTATTAATAAACGGTTTAAGCACATGATTCATTAGTCGCATGAACGTACTAGGTGCATTGGAGAGACTAGGGATAAGATGACGATACTTTACTGTTATCTTGTTGATGGCTCGACAGTCAACACACATGATCCAGGCGCCGTCTTTCTTTGGAACCAAGATCACGGGTACGGCACATGGACTTAGACTCTCTCGAACTAGCCCCTTAGTCAATAGCTCGTCCGCTTACCATTGCAACTCCTTTGTATCCCATGGATTGCTTCGATATGCGGGTTTGTTCGGAATTTGTGACCCCGGAACAAAGTCAATTTGGTCTTCTATCCCCCTCAATGGAGGTAGTCCACTCGACATCTCCTCGGCAAACTCGTCCACATATTCCTGCAAGACATCATTAACAACACTAGGCAAGGGGTAAACGTTAGTAGAAACTTCGTCGTCATACTCAACCACACAAACAGTACCATCATGTTCTGGTCTTAAGGTAGAACCATCACTAGTTTCTTCCCCGGCATTCTTCCAAGTACTAGCAATTCTTTCAAGGTTCTCCACTCGAATACTAAGCGCTCTTACTTCAGCCCAAAGCTCGGCTAAAGTAATGTCTGTCACAACCTTTTTCTCCTTCCGTAGCCATGTACCTGCAAAAGAAACAAGACTAGAAAATGTGTTAAGGTTAGTTAAAATTACTCTTTCTTACTTTTTGAATGACTCTCGGGTTCACTCAAGTTTCGGGTAGGATTTCGTTCAATAGTTTCTTCGAGGTGAGTGAATTTATGTGACTCGAAAGGCGGACAACTTTTTAAGTGAGCACAAGAAGCCAAGAACTATCTACGAAAGTGGAAATTCTGAGTTTTAGCATGAGGTACTACAAGCTCAAAGATTAGTAATTACTTAAGTAGGAAATTACCTAAGAATTACTACTTAGAATTAATGTAATTCAAGAAGGAATTTCCAAATAGTAAAGGGAAGGAAATTTTAGAAGCTTTCCCACTTTAGTTTGGAGAAGACCAATCCTCTCTCCCTAGATCTTAGGATTTTGGCCCCCCCTTCTCCTTTTCCAACCCAAATTCGCCCCTCCTCTCCTTGTCCAAATAAAATTTCAACTCCTTGAAACTTCTCCCTTTCGGATTGGGAGTTGTTTCTTTCTTGGACTAGAATTAGGGTTTCTTATTCCTCCTCCTTCTCCTCCCAAATTCGGCCTCCCTTACACGTTTTAGGCCTCTCTTACACGTTTTTCAAGACTCCCTTCAAGAACAAAAAATTAATGTTCAAGAACTTCAAGAATTCAATGCAATCTTGTTAAGAACGGACGAATGTTCAAGATCCCCTTCAAGAAGAACACAAATTTCTTCAAGAACTATAAATTTATTTTCAAGAACTTCAGGATTCTTAGGATTCACGTGTACTACTTTCAAGAACAACAACTTGGCGTCCAAGAACTTCAAGATTTTCAAGATTAAACGTGTTCTAGCTTCAAGATTTCAACTAGGGTCTTCAAGAACGATTTTTAAATAATCAAGAACTTCAATATTGGTTTCAAGAACGGTTTTTAACAATCAAGACTTCAAGATTTCAACCCTAGATATTTAGCAACTTCAATCAACAACAATTCTCGGTTTTTCTCTTCTTTTCTTTTCTTGTTACGTTTTTCTTCTTCTTCTTCTTCTTCTTTTTTTGTTGATAAAAAATGAAACTAAAGAACCTAAAACTAAATCACGAAGAACAGGATTGGGATTATAAGATCAAACCCTTTCCAAGCTCTGATACCAACTGATGCAATATAAAAGAAAGTTGCTCTGATACCAACTGATGCAATATAAAATGTGAAAAACAAGATAAAAGGATAGAAGCAAGACGCTCAATGAACTATCAAGACAACAAGTAGAAACTAGTCTACTTACATTCTTGATGAAGTCACGAAGTACTTATTCTATACGAACAACCCTCAAGACTACAATGGTCTTGCAAACTGTTGGATCAAACAAAGAAACGAGTTCAATTTGGAATCACACCAAAAATTGGACAAGTTCAAAGCACACGAGTTTGGAGCAAAATTGCTGCCGATTTTTGTATTGAATATCAAAGTTACGTACTGAAAATAATGAAGTCTGTAGGATTATATAGAATGAGCTTTTTCCTAAATCAACTAGGAAACCAATAACTAACAAAAAGGCCACAATTTGGCTAAGTCTAAAGAATAGTCACGCAGTACCATACAAGCAAGAATTAATGTCTTCCATAACTACACAATAATACAACATAAACACAAATGTACATATTCAACTTCTACTTCGTCCATAGCCAAATTTGTGAATTCTTGAACGCTTGGCTCTTCTGCAAGGCTAACCAATGCCTTTTCTTGTCATATCCAACATTGATGGCATGAACGTAGCTTGATCAGGTTGACCTGCATCAACCGGAATCTCCTCATAAGTTAATTCTTCATTAACTTCAATAGTCTCTACTGGAACAACGAGCGATGATTCTCCAACTATCTTCCTTAACATTGACACATAAAATGCCAGGTGCACTAAGGAGATCTCTTGAGGTGACTCTATCTTACAGGCCACTTGGCCCACCTTATATTAGATTCTGGACGGTCCAATATACCTTGGACTTAATTTCTCTTTTTTCCCAAGTCGCGTTACACCCTTGATGGGGGAAATCTTTTAGAACACCCAATCATCCTCTTTGAACTCCAAATCTATGTGACGCACATCCAAATAGGACTTCTAGCGACTCTGAGCAGTTTTCGACTGTTGCTTAATGATCTTAACCTTCTCCATAGCTTGATGCACGAGGTCTGACCCTATCAATTCTGCTTCCCCAACTTCGAGCCACACAATGGGAGATCTACATCTCTTACCATATAAAGCATTGAACAAAGCCATTTGGATGCTAGCGTGGTAGCTATTGTTATAAGCAAATTGAATCAATGGAAAATAATCATCCTAGCTATGCTTGAAGTCGAGAACACAAGCTCGCAATGTATCCTCAAGCGTCTGAATAGTCTTCTCTGCCTGCCTGTCGGTCTGTGAATGTAAAGCTGTGCTAAGATTTACTGAGCAGCCAAACCTTGTCGAAATTTCTGCCAAAAGTTAGCAGTGAACTGTGCCCCTCGATCCGAGATGATAAAAATTGGAGTTCCATGCAACCTGACTATCTCCTCATGTACAATTGAGCATGGTGTTATTCTGTGTCAGTAGTCTTAATAGGTAAGAAGTGTGTTGATTTCGTGAGTAGATCCATAATCACCCAAATCGAGTCTAACATACAAGACGTGCGAGCTATACCTATCATAAAGTCCATATTGATCATCTCCCACTTCCACATCAGAATTTCTATATTTTGTGCCAACCCACTAGGCTTTTGGTGCTCGGCCTTAACTTGCTGACAATTTAGACATCTTGCCACAAAGTCTGCTACATCCCTCTTCATGTCATTCCACCACTACACCTCCTTGAGGTCATGGTACATCTTTGTAGAGCCTGGGTGCACGAAATACTTAGAGCCTCAATCATGATTCTTTCTCGGAGACCATCTACATTCAGAACACACAATCGTCCTTGGTACCTTAACATGCCGTTATTCATGCCAAGAGGAAAAGTCGTGGTCTTGTGTTTATGAATTCCCTCCTGCAACTGCACCAATAATGGATCGTCATATTTTTGCTCCTTGACTTCCACTACGAGTGATGATTCAGCCCTATTTTTCACAATCACCCCACCTTAGCTAGAGTCCTCAAGCCGAACTCCTAAACTAGCTGGCCGGTGAACTTCCTTGGCCAACGACCTTTGATATGCCCCCAATTGAGCCAAACTACCAATGGATTTCCGGCTAAGAATATCCGCCACAACATTTGCTTTCACCGGATTATATAAAATATCAATGTTGTAGTTTTTGAATAACTCAAGCCATCTCCTTTTCCTTAGATTCAACTCCTTCTGCTTGAAGAGGTATTGAAGAGTCTTATGGTCCGTGAATATGTCCACATGTATCCCATACAAATAGTGACACCAAATCTTCAATGCAAACATCACTGCCGCGAGCAGAGGCCATGTGACGAATAATTCTTTTCATGGTTCTTGAGTTGCCCGGAGGCATAAGCGATCGCTTGCCATGTTGCATCAACGCACACCCAGGCCCAACCCTTGAAGCATTACAATATTCAAGAAACTCATTCGTACCCTCTGGGGTAATCTAATTCTCGCATAAATGGGTAGAGAACATGCCTATAGGCTCTAAATGACTTTACTTGCTACCTATTCATCATGTTCTATTCCTGTGTACTACTTGCTAATAGACAACATGCCCATAGGACCTTCAACTTTACTTATCCGCTTAGAAATCATGGATCTCGGACCCTAAGTAATTGGTAATTAAACACTGCCAACGTGATTTATAAATTATTTAGAAAACATGCGTATAGGACATACTTTGAGCCTATTTGTTTGAATATTCATGCTACACATAGAAATCATATCTAAGGATCCTATTTATCTATCATGCATATAGGACTCTGTGTTAAGTAATTAAAACCACTTGTGCTACCATGTCCTTCAACTATGCTTTGATTATGTCATGCCTAGAAATTATGACTATAGGATCTATAAACAAGAACCTGTATCACTTAACTACTGTGTTGTCTAAAAACAATCTAAAATATGATCATTTAGAAATCATGCCTATAGGACTTAAACAACGAAGCCTGCTTGTTTGATTATCCACGTATGAATCCTGAACGCGATTAATTACAACTGGTCGTCTGTGATTCCACATTGAAACCATGTCTTACGTCTAATTAATTCAATGCGCATTAAATCATGACTGCTCGACTCAATCTCGCGACCAGAAGAGCAAGATCATAGGGTAACTCATTCATCAGCACTACCGCTACTCCCTAGCTATTATTTGATATTTGTTTTCCGTCCATGTGGGTCTATTTGTGGAGGTAAACATGAGCCCTTTGTGTTAACTGTATCTTTTGTGAAGTCCTACTTGTTTGAATTACGTGGCGCCTGGTCTTTTAATTTCGAGCAGCCTAGGAAGAGTCTAGAACTACCTATATAGTGGTCCAATGCCTCCTGGACCATAAGCATGGGACTGGTAGGCATATGTAAAGCACGACCTAGAATTTAATTAGTACGCTTTAGGTAAAAAACTGGAAGATAGTAATCAGATAGCTGGAGATGATAGCATGTGCTCGCCGGATAATATGACCAAGCATTGCACTCAAAAAGGTTGTGAAGTATTATTTATGTTGCACGGGGTGATTCTTTAGGCTAAAATATTTAGGACCCCTATTATGTCTAATTGTTCCTTGTACATTTAGCTTGTTGAGAAATCTAGACTCAATTAAGTTGTATATCTTGTAGCCAAAAGGGTTGTACCAATTAGCTTATTAATGAATGAAGTATGTTCTTCCAAACTATTTCCTTTGTATGACTTGTGTACTATTTTATTTTGATTAATTACTTCATTCTATTCCACATAGAACAATTAATCACTTACTTGGACCTTTTATTCCTTTAATTAAATAATGAATTAACTTGCATCCTCACTTAGGATAATTGTTTGATAAATCCCACAGAGTCTAGAATTCAGCCGGGAACCATAGTTGTGGACCTTGAAGAGTGTCTAACACCTTCCCTTTGAGGTAATTTGAGCCCTTATCCGATCTTTGGTAACACGAACTAGTCAAAATAGAGCTACTTGCAAACAGATGCCCAAATGCACATCAAAATTGTTAGGTGGCGACTTTTCTCTTTTAATATCAATCTAAAAGAGTTATCACATGTCAAAACGCGCTTTCGCGAGAAAACGGGGCACGCAAACATGGCGATTCTTCTGGGGATATACTTAGGCTTTTACCATAATGAATTTTTGCATGTGTGGGATTGTTCATTTATTTGCTTTATTTGATTTTTTTTATGTACCTCCCTTTTCCCGGCACTTTACTTACTCAAAATTATTGCGCCATGAACCTCCCTTCCCTCTCTCATCTATTTGCTTTATTGATTTAATCATGCTTTTTGAATTTTTCGAACTATGCTAACTATTTCCCTTGTCTTTTCTTTTCCTTTTCCTCTTTACTTATTCTTATCGCATTATTAAATACTTTTGTGTTTTCATCATGTAGAATTACTTGACTATATGTTATCACTTTTTGCATGAGTATGCTTTGAACATCATATTCCACTCGTGCCTATTATCAGCATAGCGGTGCTTGATTAGTGTCCGTATTTTTCCAAAAATACCCTTTTTAAATAAAAAAAACTTTTTAGCGGTAGACTAGTCGATCAACGATGCAGTTGATGGTCCTGTGGCTTTCCCTCTCGGTTGTACGCTTGAGAGTATCGGTCCAGACCCTTTAAAAACCTACTCCGATCGAAATTTTGCATGCATCATTTTAAACCTAGGATGAAATAAATACCATGGCGTATTAAATCCGTTTAGATAAACCTTGTCCAAAGTCCAAAGGGATCTCTACAATTCCGAGGGGCACATTTATACAATATACTTGGTAACTTGCCATCCTTAATGGAAATTCGATCAAGAAGGGAACTGATCGAGGCTACTACTCTGTTTTGGGATGAGAAGAGGGTCGTCTTTCGATTCGTAAACTTAGAGATGACCCCGCTCTTAAAGGAAATTGGAGGTTTTGCTAGACTCCCCTGGGATAGCCTGGGTTTGTTAGTACTGGAAAACCATACACCTCATGGTTTTTTGAAAATGTTCGGGATCAAGAAGAATGATGAACTAGGTTGCTGAAGAAGTCTTACATTCCCTTCGATTTTCTGTATGAATGGTATGGACATAGCAAATCATATCGGTTGTATCATGAAGAATTGGCTATCACATTTGTTGGGTAAATTCACCATCGGGTTTATGTCTTCATTATGTATTTCTTGGGGATGTTGAGCTTCCTGATGCGAGGGAAATTCATACTCGACTAGCCATGGTTGCAAGAACCACAATGGAAGGAATTAAGGATAGACCTACACTATTATTCCTATGATATTAGCGGGAATGTATCTAGCCCTAGACCAATGCAAGCACTGGGATGGTTACTTTGAGTGGTGCAACCTTCTGTTACAAATATGGTTCTTAGAGCATCTCCAAAGAGGCAACTACAGTCAAGAATTGCTTAGCATGCTAATGAATGACTACATGGCCAGTCACCGCCCAAAGAAGATAACCTTTGCTCCTCAGAGATTTGCAAAGCCCACGAATGCTCAATGATGGGCACACTTATTCAGCAACTTGACTGATGCACAGGTACACTAGATGTTCGAATGGTTTCCAAGCAAGGAGTTCATAATCCAATCCAAGAAGGCCACTCATTTGGTGTTAATTGTATTGCAAGGTATTTACCCTTATTCTCCAATAAGAGCACTGAGGCACACTGGAAGAAAGCATGTTATACCCCAAGTAGCCAATATGACACAATACAAGGAAGATTTCAAAGGGGACATCATCCCTTTCAAGTTCGAACCACAATATATGTGGAATCAAAAAATCATTGTAGAAGAAGAGACAATAGAGCCCGACAGGTATCATGCTGGACACATGTACTATTACCTTTTGTGGCTCAAAGATGACATAACCAGGATGTCAAACCGAGTATCAAGCTTAAGAGAAGGATTATAGATGAAGAGGCTGAAACTCAGGTAAAGTACAAAAGATTGCGCAAGAGGGTCTTCGAATATAAAGCCGAGCACATGGAGTAATACAAACAGATATGGAAGAAATAAGAGAGTGGAGAGAGATAGCAAGCAAATCGATAGAGAGGTTGGAGTATTTGGAGCATGGAAAGATGGAGTTGGAGGGGAAAATGAGGAAAAGACTCTAGGACTGCTAGGGTATGGGTTATTATGAAGGTGGAAAGCTAGCAATGGCCTACTTGTTGCTCGACATGCACAACCTTGGCAACATGATAGACATGGAGAGGGGCCACCCGAGGCCAAGTAGAATAGAAAATTTTCATTAATGTCTTATAGTTAGATTTCATTTTAGAATTGATGTAATAAATCTTGGTGCCACTAGTGACTCTATTTCATTATTTCGTTTTAATAAAATGATTTGAATTATCTTGTGTTAAAGGGATGAAGAAATGTCAGCACAAATTTATCCAAGTCTACTCGGCGCTAAGGCCAACCTCGAGAATAACAACATCCCTAAATTAGGACGCGAACTATTGAATGTTTTATGTGCTATCTCTTTAAATAATGCAAGACTCTTTTATTTTTACCTTACTGACTTGGCTGCCTTTTGTTTTGTTTTTCTTTCTTTTGATTATTCCATTTCCCAAAGTTTGGTTCATACACTCTAGAAACATCGGCATACCACACCAAATCTAGAGGTCCTCTACCTCTCTCCCTCCTAGAAACATAAAAAGCAAGGGTAAAGGAAGGATGGATAATTTGAGTGGCACTAGGAATGACAATGCGCCTTTGGCAGAGAATGTGGAAACCTTAGACGGAAGAAGTACGCCGGGGCAGAATGAGCTGGTTCTGTGATTAGAACAAAAGATTCTGGAATTACAAGGCGAATTAGAGCAGGTCCACTACCTCGCCAACCTGTTCCACTCATTAAACGTCCCTGATATCAATCACCAAACTTCTACTACTCAAAACCCGCCACAACCCCGGAATCCACAACCCCAAAATTTGCAACCCTAAGCTCCAAAAGATCTCCCTACCACTCAATAGTACCACAACCCCACACTCCCACAAAATCTAAACCCTTAACCATTGCAAGTTCTGCAACAACGCCATCACAACACGATTCAATACTCATAAATCGCCACTATTCCCACTGCTCAAAATGTCCCTACCCATGATCCCAGGCATCCATCAATGATCATCCATGCACCCAGTCCCTGGAACCTTCCAAAGCAACCCCATATACGTGGAAACTCGGCCATACACACCACAACAAAACCTATACACACTCAAACCTACTGAACAGGACCTGCTCATTAAGAACATAGGTGAGGAGTTGAAGAAGCTATCCGGGAGGTTCCAAAGTGTCAAGCGAGGAAAAGGTATTGCAGGCTTGAATTATGAAGATCTATGCATTCAACCAGATGTAGAATTAACCGAGGGATACAAAACCCCAAAGTTTGAGTTGTTTGATGGTACTGGTGACCCCAAGTCACACTCGAGGACTTATTGCGACAAACTCATGGGTGTCGGCAACAACGGGCTAATCGACATGAATTTGTTCATGCGAAGTATCATAGAGGATGCCTTGACATGGTATATCAGTCAAAATCCAAGGAAATGGTCTAATTGGGTGAGTATGGCATCTGACTTTATGGATAGATTCAGGTTCAGCACGGAGAATGCACCTGATGTGTTCTATATCTAGAACCTCCAGAAGAAACCCACGAAAACCTTCTGTGAATATACTAATCGTTGGATCGGAAGCCGCTAAGGTAAGGCCGCCACTAGAGGAAGAGCAAATGAATAAGTTCTTTGTGTGGGCTCAGGATCCACAATACTATGAAAGGTTGATGGTCATATAGAACCACAAATTCTCCAACGTCATCAAGTTAGAAGAAAGAATTGTAGAGAGTATCAAGAGCGGCATGGTTACCAATTTCGAAGCCCTGCAGGCCACAAACAAAGCTTTGTAGTCTGAGGGTATTTCTGTGAAGAAGGAAGTGGGTGCCGTGATGGTAGCCCAAGGACCGAAGACAGCCCTCACCTATCAAACACCCCCACCAGTATATCACCCCTTATCCCCAAAATACCATTACTCTGCCACCACCTACCATACCTATAATACCCAACCATCATACTATCACTCATCCTCACCTACCCGACAGAACTACCCTAAAAACATCGAGCTTACTTCAACCACAGACCTCCTAGGCAATACACCCCTCTTGCTGAACCAATATCCCAATTGAACAAGAGGCTGAAAGACACCGATTACATCACTCCTATTCCTAGAACTGCAACAAAAACTTAGCTTAGCGGATCAACCCCAACAAAACCTGTGCCTATCATTCTGGCATGAAATGGTGAGAAATGTCGTGTGTTGAAGGATAAGATTTAGACATTGATTGATGCTTAGGTAATACAGTTGAAATAGTTTGTACCCAATATACGTGCCAACCCCCTTCCCAACCATAAGGGTGGGAGAGTGAAAATGATTGAGACTGATGAAGAATGGGACCAGGAAGGGTCCATCGAACTTATTCGACAAGGAGACATTGCTAACACATCCACTGTAACACTCTCACCGGTTGTGGTGCACAGCAAGGCACCATTCGAAGTTGAAGTGGCTACACCCAGGTCACAATTCACTATGATGGTATCTCTATCACCATCTTACCAATCTGATGTTGGGACTATGTGGCTGAAGCAAGAAGAAAAGGAAAGGCTAAAGCAGAAAAAGCGAGCGCAGCTCAAGGAATGATTAGAATTGGAAGTGTGTACATATCGGAGAATCGAACTTTGTACATCACTG
The DNA here is from genome assembly GCA_002018475.1 of Nicotiana obtusifolia. Classification (NCBI taxonomy): domain Eukaryota; kingdom Viridiplantae; phylum Streptophyta; class Magnoliopsida; order Solanales; family Solanaceae; genus Nicotiana; species Nicotiana obtusifolia. Next base: position 51,703 of record MCJB01022329.1, on the reverse strand, counting down.
TGCAATATGAAAACAAGTTCATCGCTCGAGTCTTCATCGATGGAGGTTCGGGTCTGAATATATCCCTTCTGACCACTCTAAGGAGGTCGGGAATAGGAATACCTAAAATACGGCTTGGAAGCATGAACGTGAAAGCATTTGATGGATCCAAAAGAGCTACGATCGGAGAAATTGAATTGAGTTTGAAGATATTTCCAACCGTTTTTGATATCGAGTTCCAGATTCTAGACATCTCGACCACCTACATCCTGCTGCTCGAACGGCCTTGGATACACATGGCTAGGGCAGTTGCTTCTACTCTACATCACGTATTGAAGTTTGAGTGGAATCATCAGGAGATAGTTGTTCACAGAGACGGAAACAATCCTATTTATACCAACACGACAGTACAAGCAGTTGAAGGCAGAAGGAAGATAGGAGGGGAGACATTCCATAGCACCGAACGGGTAAACACAATCGACAAGGGGCGATGATGGAGCGACAAAGTGCTGAACATGATACTTTGGATAGGGTATGAGACAGACCGAGGTCTCGGTCACAAGCATAAGGGGATAACATAACCAATACGGCTGATGTAGGCCAACCTGATCAAGCTAGGTTGATGCCATCAATGTTGGATAAGACAAGAAAAGGCGTTGGTTATCCTTGGAGAAGAGCCAAGCATTCGAGCATTCACAAATTCGGCTATGGACGAAATTAGAAGTTGAAGATGTACATTTGTGTTTGTGTTGTATTATTCTGTAGTTATGGAAGACATTAATTCTTACTTGTTTGGTCCTGCGTGACTATTCTTTAAACTTAGCCAAATTGTGGCCTTTTCTTTTAGTTGTTTGTTTCGTAGTTGATTTAGGTAAATGCTCAATCTATATAAGCCTGAAGACTTCATTATTTTCAAAACGTTACATTGTATTGAATACAAATTTCGGCCAAGCCTTTGTGCTCTCCAAAAACGTTAGACTTAACTTGTCCAATTTTGGTATGATTCAAAATTGAACTCGTTCCTTGTTTGATCGAACAATTTACAAGACTATAGTTGTCTTGAGGGTCGTTCGTATAGTATAGGTACTCCTAGATTTCATCAAGAAGGTCAGTGGACTAGTTCCTACTTGTTGTCTTGATAATTGATAGAGCGTCTTGTTTCTATCTTTTGTTTTCTTGTTTTCGCATTTAATATTACATTAGTTAGTATCAGAGCAACTTTCGTTTATATTGCATCAGTTGGTATCAGGGCTTGGAACAGTTTTGTTTCTACAATCCCAATCCTGCTCTTCGTGCCTTAATTTTAGGTTCTAATTTTTAAAAATCGATTATGATAAAAAAAAAAGTGACAAAAAAAAAAGAAGAAAGAAAAACCGAAAGTTGATAGTTGATTGAAGTTAAATCATCTAGGAATTGAAGTCTTGAAGATTAATTGATAAAGAAATGTTCTTGAACCAAATCTTGAAGTTCTTGATCATTAGAAACCGATAATCTTGAAATATTGAAGGTGCACGATTGAATCTTGAAAATCTTGAAGTTCTTGGGGTTAAAATTGTAGTTCTTGAAGAGTTTTACATTGTTCTTAAAGAGGTTCTTGAATCCTCGAACGTTCTTAACTAGATTACCTTGAATTCTTGATGTTCTTGAACTTTAATTTGTTGTTCTTGAAAGATTAATGTTGAAAAATGTGGAACAGGGCCTAAAAAGTGTAAGGGAGGGCGAATTTAGGAGGAGAAAGAGGAGGAATAGGAAACCCTAATTCTAGTCCAAGGAGGAAACAACTCCCAATCCAATAGGGAGAAGTTTCAAGGAGTGAAATTCTATTTGGACAAGGAGAGGAGGGGCGAATTTGTGTTGGAAAAGGAGAAGGGGAGCAGAAAACCCTAAGGGCTAAGGAGATAGGATTGGTCTTCTCCAAACTAAAGTGGGAAAGTTCTAAAATTTCCTTATCTCTTCTAATTCGAATTTCCTTCTTTGATTGCATTAACTCTAATTAGTAAGTCTTAGGTAATTTCCTACTTATGTAATTACTATTCTTTGAGCTTGTAGGCCCTCGTGCTAAAACTCAGAATTTTCACTTTCATAAATAATTCTTGGCTTCTTGTGCTCACTTAAAAAGCTGTCCGCCTATCGAGTCACATAATTTCACTCACCTCGAAGAAAACTATTGATCTTGTGAACTTGAAAGGTCGCTAAAGAACTTGGTCAACTAGAGGAAGCCAATTTGAAGACAAGTGTGAAATCCCACCCGAAAATTTGAGTGAACCCGAGAGTCATTCAAAAAAATTGAGAGAGAGTATTTTGACTAACCTTAACACATTCTCTAGTCTTGTTTCTTTTGCAGGTACATGGCTATGGATGGAGAAAAGGTTGTGACTGACATTACTTTGGCCGAACTCTTGGCCGAAGTAAGGGAAATTAGCCCTGAGTGGAGAACATTGAAAGATCCTCTAGCAATTAGAAGCATGCCGGAGAAGGAACTAGTGACTTTTCCACTGTTAGACCCAAGCAGTTCGTTGAGTTAGCTCGCCAAAACAAGCTGAGGGACGGAGAAACATAGCACCATGAGGATTCCCCGGGGTGTCATACCACAATTAATGCCAGCCCGGAGAAACATAGCACCCGTCGGGGATTTGAGAGCAGCCCGAGAGGATGATCAACCCGAGTTTTTGGAATTTGAAGATGATGATTTGGGGCCACGGAATCTGAGAGTAGGGCAACGGAATGGAGGCCGAGACTACATGGTAAGACATGGTTATGGTCATGGTCCGAAAGGGAGACTTAGAGGTTTTGGTGGAAGGAACTTAGAGTATGAGTTTGATGAGTATGCTTAGCATTATGAGGACTTCCAACCAATCTTAGCAAACCGAGGGGGGCAAGACCATGTCCGAGACAATGGGTTGAACAGCGTCAAGGTTACTATCTCTCCTTTCAAAGGAACTAGTTATCCTGACCAATTTTTAGAATGGAAGAGTCAAGTTGAGCGGATATTTGAAATTAATGATATGTCTGAGGAGAAGAAGGCTACATATGCCATTGCTGCTTTCGAGTCCTACACTTTTACTTGGTGGGAGGCTGAGAAAAGATCTAGAGTTAGACATAACCAGCCCGCACAGATAACCTGGGTGGAATTAAAGCAAATAATGACTCGTAAATATGTGAACCCAAGGCACAAGCAAGAACAGTTACGGAAGTTGTATGATTTGAAACAAGGGTTGAAGTCCGTGGAAGAATACTATGATGACTTTGAGAAGATTTGTCTATCACCTGACATGGAAGACGAAGAAGAAGATGAGGCTATCATCCGACTCAAGAATGGGTTGAATAATGATATCTCTAATCAGTTAAGGCTCCATGTGTTTGTTGCTCTTCATGATGTGTTCTTATCTGCCATTGAAGCCGAAAATATTATTAAAGAAAGTCGGGCAGCTCGATATAAAGGGGATTTCGATTCCACTATCATACGTCGAAACAAAGAGTGGAAGACGCCAAACACTGGGGGTGCAAGCCAAACCCAAGAACCTATAGCAAGCCAAAACCGAGAGCCTAAGAAGCTAGCCCGAGTTGCGGCACCTGGGGTTGAACCTATGGGGTCTGGAGGTAATTCTAAGACTCTACTTAATTCTCCTAGTGCATCTTCTTTTCAGTGTCACAAATGCAAAGGCTATGGACATTTCACTAAAGATTGTCCAACACGGAGGACCATGTTAATTCTTAATGATGGTACTGTGTGTGAAGAAGAAAGTGAAGAGGAGATTGAGGAAGATAAGGGGGCGAAATTGGTTGAGTGCGGCGAGGAAGATTTAGAAGAAGAGGGTGTGAATATGTTCTTAGTGGTACATAGGAACTTGGGCACTATAAGCGTACAGGAGGAAGGAGATGTGCAGCGTGAGAACTTGTTTCATGCTAGATGTAGGATGAAAGGAAAGGTGTTCTTGATGATAATTGATTCCGAAAGTTGCACTAATGTAGTAAGCCACACGTTAGTGACTCAACTTAGTATACCTACGAGGAAACATCCCCATCCTTATCTATTGCAGTGGTTGAGTAAATGTGGTGAGTTAAACGTAGTAAAGCAGGTACTTATTAAGTTCAAGGTGGGAGCTTATCAAGATGAAATCTTGTGCGATGTAGTGCGTAGGTAGGCGTGCCATTTACTCTTGGGCAGACCTTGGCAGTTTGATAGATGTGTTGATCATGACGGAAAGGCCAATACTAATACGGCCAAGCTGGAGGGCAAGCGTTATGTACTTAAGCCCTTAACACCGCAATAGGTTGGTGATGATTACTAACGCATGCGGGAACTAAAAGAGGTGGCTAGAGCTAAGGCTCCAATGGAGCCCAAATCCGAAGCCATGACCAATGCTAGTACATCGAACCTGTCAGGTAATATTTGTGCCATGATGCAACCAGGTGAGTATTTGAGAGGTAATGATAGTTCTAAAATCTTAATTTGCCGAATTCATAGGGGTGTTTATTTGAGCTCTAATGATGAAGTTTCTACTAACGTTCACCCCTTGCCTAGTGTTGTTAATGATGTTTTGAAGGAATATGTGGACATGTTTCTCGAAGAGATGCCGAGTGGACTGCGTCCCTTGAGGGGGTTATAAAACCAAATTGACTTTGTTCCGGGGTCACAAATTGCTAACAAACCAACATATCGAAGCAATCCACAAGATACTAAGGAGTTGCAATGGCAGGTGGATGAGCTATTGACAAAGGGGCTGGTTCTTGAAAGTCTGAGTCCGTGTGCCGTGCCCGTGATCATAAAGGTAATTTCGAGGACAAAACCTTCTCAGGAAGGGAAGAATGATGCAGGCCAACCTGATCAAGCTTTGTTCATGTCATCAATATTGGATAAGTCAAGAAAAGGATTTGGTTAGCCTTGGAGAAGATCCAAGCGTTCAAGCATTCACAAATTTGGCTATGGACGAAATTAGGAGTTGAAGATATACATTTGTGTTTGTGTTGTATTATTGTGTAGTTATGGAAGACATTAATTCTTACTTGTTTGGTCCTGCGTGACTATTCTTTAAACTTAGCCAAATTGTGGCCTTTTTTGTTAGTTGTTTGTTTCCTAGTTGATTTAGGTAAAGGCTCAATCTATATAAGCCTAAAGACTTCATTATTTTCAGAACCTTACATTATATTGAATACAAATTTCGGCCAAGCCTTTGTGCTCTCCAAAAACGTGAGACTTAACTTGTCCAATTTTGGTGTGATTCAAAATTGAACTCGTTCCTTGTTTGATCGAACAATTTGCAAGACCATCATTGTCTTGAGGGTCGTTCATATAGTATAGGTACTCCTTGATTTCATCAAGAAGGTAAGTAGACTAATTCCGACTTTTTGTCTTGATAATTGATAGAGTGTCTCGCTTCTATCTTTTGTTTTCTTGTTTCCGCGTTTAATATCACATCAGTTGGTATCAGAGCAACTTTCGTTTATATTGCATCAACGGCAATGGACTCAGGGCACCACCTTCAGTCTCGGGTATGAGTACATTATGAAAGAATATCAGGATTAGTCGCCACCATGGAATGATTTCTACTACCGTTGCCTAAACCCATACCACTATTGTACAAGACATTTCGCAAGGCCGACATGATTTGGGGTTCTAATGTAGATAAGATTCTAGCGGGCATGAGAAGTTTGTTCCTAGGTGAAGGAGTATGGATTGCAATGTGATCTTGGGAGAGGAGGAGGAGGACCTCACCATCCAGATGGCAGGAGATGGAGTTGTTCTCAGTAACTGGACCGCCACACCGTCCCGGGCTTGTCGAGCACCTAGGTAGCCTTGGCAAACTAGAATGATTTTCCTTTAAATTATTTTCTGGCACTTAAGACATTTAGTATTTTGTTTTGAGATAAATACTCGAGATATCGAGTCGTGTTTGCTTTGACATTTTAAGTTTTAAATTAATGCATTATTTTTCTTCGTTCATTTATATTATTATCTCTGCATTCTTTTTAGCATAATTATTTCCTATCCTGTTGAATCTACAACTGTGACATGTAATGAGATAACACAACACGATGAGAATGATCCGGAAGAATGGGAGAACGATGTAATACCTGAGGAAATCGTCAGGGAAGTAAAGGATTTTGAGAAAAAACCAAAGTTGAACTTTGTGGAAGCTGAGACTGTTAACTTGGGGGATTCTGAAATAGTCATAGAGACCCGCATTAGCATCCACTTACCGCCGCCCGACAAGGAAGAGTATATCAGATTTCCGGAAGAGTATAAGGACATCTTTTCCTGGTCTTATGATGACATGACGGAGTTGAGCACATCCATAGTAGCCCACAAGCTACCTACCAACCTAATGTGTCCACATGTAAAACAAAAACGCAGGAAATTCAAGCCAGACATGAATTTGAAGATAAAAGAGGAGGCTACCAAGTAGATCAATGCCAAGTCCTTCAAGTGGTCGAGTATCTGATCTGATTAGCCAATATCATACCCGTACCAAAGAAAGATGGGAAGGCCAGGGTGCCCGTTGACTATAGAGATCTAAATAAAGCAACTCCTAAGGATGACTTTCCACTACCAAACATAAATATCTTGATCGATAATAGTGCCAAGCATGAACTCCAGTCCTTTATTGATTGCTTTGCGGGATATTACCATATCTCGATGGAACGAAGAAGATGCAGAGAAAAGAGCCTTCATCAGACCATGGAGCACGTATCGCTGTAAAATGATGCCATTTGGTATAAAGAACGTCGGAGCTACCTACATGAGGGCCGTAACCACTTTCTTTCATGATATGATACACAAGGAAATTGAGGTTTCTGCGGATGATGTCATCATCAAATCCAAGAAGAGCATATCACATAGCAGACCTAAGAAAGTTCTTCAACTGCTTGTGGAGATACAACTTTAAATTAAACCTAGCAAATGTACCTTCGGGGTCCCTGCTAGGAAGCTACTAGGTTTCATCATCAGCCACCAAGGGATCGAGCTACACTCGTGAAAGATAAAAACCATCCAGGACCTGCCGCCGCTAAGGAACAAGAAAGATGTAATGAGGTTCTTGGGGCATCTCAATTACATCAGTTGTTTCATAACACTGTCAACAGTAATACATGAACCAATCTTCAAGATGTTGAGAAAGGATGCTACAACAAGTTTGACTTAAGAATGTCAAAAGGCTTTCGACAAAATCAAGTAGTATCTATCTAAACGTCCTGTGCTGGTCCCACCAGAGCACGGGAGACATTTACTGTTATGTTTGCCCGTGTTGAACGAAGCATTAGGGTGCATCTTGGGAAAACATGATGAGACCGAAGAAAAGAGCAAACAATATACTATCTGAGTAAGAAGTTCACACCCTATGAAGCTCGATATTCCCTATTGGAATGCACCTGCTGTGCTCCGACATGCATAGCCCAGAAGTTAAGGCATTAAATCTACGCATACACCACATAACACATATCGAGAATGGACCCCTTAAAGTATATTTTTTTAGAAACCAATGCCCACTGGCAAGTTGACAAAGTGGCAAATATTGCTAACTGAGTTTCATATCGTCTATGTGACTTCGAAGGAAGTCAAGGGGCAAGCATTGGCTGATCACCTAGCAGAGAACCCCGTGAGTGAAGAATACGAATCATTGAAGATGTATTTTCTCAACGAGGAAATATCTTTCACAGGGGAAGATATCGCCGAAGCTTATGATGGTTGGAGAATGTTCTTTGATGGAGACACAAACTTCAAGAAAGTGGGCATTGGAGTTGTTCTGGTATCAGAAACTGACCAACATCATTCGGTCTCCGCCAAGATCAAGTTCCCATGCACCAACAATATGGCAGAATATGAGGCCTGCATTTTGGGACTTAGGTTGGCCATCGATATGAACATCCTATAATTATTGGTAATCAGAACTCAGATTTGTTGATACATCTAGCACTCGCACCAAAAATACCAAGATACAACCTTACTTACACTCTGTGCGGAATTAATCAAGAGGTTCACAAAGATATAATTCAAGTCTGTTCCCTGAATTCAAAATGAGTTCCCAGACGCATTGGACACCTTATCTTCCATGATACGATATCTAGAGAAGAATTATATTGACCCCATCCCAATATAGATCTGCAAGAAGCTTACCTACTGTGCTCATGTTGAAAAGGAATTTGATGGGAACCCATGATTTCATGATATCAGGGAGTATCTAGAAAAAGAGAGTACCCGAAAAATGCTATGCATACTCAAAGGCGCACATTATGGAGATTAGCTAATTATTTCTTTTAGAGTGAATTCTGTACAGGAGAACTCCTGATCTAGGATTGCTAAGATGTGTCGATACTAAGGAAGCATCTAGATTGCTCGAAGAGATACATGGCCGGACATGCGGACGTCATATGAATTGGTTCGTTATAGCCAAGAAGATACTAAGGGCGGGATATTTCTGGATGACTATGGAAAATAATTATATCTAGCATGTAAAAAAATGTCACCAGTGTCAGGTACATGCTGACATGATACGAGTTTCACCTAATCAACTTAATATGACGAGTTCGCCTTGGCCTTTTGCTGCTTGGGGCATGGATGTCATTGGCCTAATCAAACCCACCACCTCTAATGGACACATAATTATCTTGGTACCATTGATTACTTCAACATATGGGTCGAAGCCGTCTCCTACAAAACCGTGACAAACAAAGTTGTAGCAAATTTTTTTCGGAGCCATATTGCCTGCCGATTCGGAGTGCCCGAGTCAATTTTCACCGATAACGCCGCCAACCTCAATAGTGATCTGATGTAGTCCATGTGTGAGACATTGAAGATCAAACACCAAAATTCCATGGGATATAGACCATAGATGAATGGAGTCGTAGAAGCCGTCAACAAGAATATTAAGAAGATACTCAGGAAGATGGACAACTACAAACGGTGGCACAAGAAGTTACCATTTGCTCTACTCGGATATCGCACCACGGTCCGAACATCAACTAGGGAAACCCTCTATCTATTGGCTTATGGTACTGAAGTTATTATACTCGCCGAGGTAGAAATTCCTTCCGTATGGATCATATAGAAAGCGGAGCTCAGTGATGCAGAATGGGTACAGAGTAAGTATGATCAGTTGGCTCTCATCGATGGAAAAAGAATGAACGCGGTCTGTAACTAGCAACTTTACCGGAATTGAATGGCAAGGGCTTTCAACAAGAAGGTTAGACCAAGACAGTTTACGCCCAAGAAACAGGTCTTGAAGCGGATTTTCCCACATTAGGATGAGGTGAAGGGTAAATTCTCACCAAACTAGCAAGGTCTTACATGGTTCACAGAGTGTTGACGGGGGGAGCACTCGTACTAGCAAAAGTGTATGGAGAGATATGGCCAAAACCTATCAATTCAAACGTCGTCAAAAGATAATATGATTAAATTGCATTAACATTTTCTTCTTGATGTAACATTAACTATGCTTGACCTGATTTCCGTTTAAGAGGGGATACGTAGGCAGCCCTTGGGTTCAATCACATTATAATAAAATTCCCTCTTTCTTCCGTGGTCAGAAACTAGGGCATGATTTTGAGCTTAAGGGGTCGCTGAAAGAATATTGCCAGAAAGTACCCATCAAAATTGGGGTAGAATTTTGAGGAAGTCCTCAAAATTCCATTCAGGACAAGGACGTTGCAATGTCTCAAAATGTGTCACAATCTATGGTTCGACAAAACTATTTATTTTTACGCATTATCACGTGTTTTAAGTAACTGCATTTCTTACGACTAGCCAATTGCAAAATACATACTTTCAAAACTCAATTTTAGTAATAGCCAAATGCTACCAAGGGCTAGCTCAAAGCATAGAAGCATTAGGCTAAGAAAACAAAGTCAGAAATACGGACAGAACGAGGAATCAAAGCACAAACCAACCTTTTCCCCAAACTTACAATAATTCTTTGAATGCAGGTATAACAAACAAAACATTATCAGAAGTATCCGCAAGGAATATATGCCAAAACTATTATCCTTACATAGGCAGATACTACCAAGCCTAAATATGTTGAGCTAAGAAATATTTACCTTTATCGCATTTACTTGAGGCTAAGAAGTGCCTCCATCATTGCATAAGGCTAAGAATTGTCTTTCTTTGCATAGGGCTAAGCACTTCCCTTATTACTTGCATGAGACTAAGCTCAACGTCCATCATTGCATAAGGCTAAGCATTGCCTTCTACTTGCATAAGGCTAAGCACTGCCCTCATTCTTTGCATAGGGATAAACACTGCCCTCATTACTCTCATGAAGCTAAGCTTTGTCTCCATCATTGCATAAGGATAACATTGCTTTCTCTTTGCATTGGACTAAGCATGGCCTTCATTCTTTGCATAGGGCTAAGAACTGCCCTCATTATTCGCATGAGGCTAAGCTCTGCCTCCATTATTGCATAAGGCTAAGCATTTTCTTTCTTTGAATAGGGCTAAGCACGGCCCTCATATTTAAATGAGGCTAATCTATGCCTCCATCATTGCATGAGGCTAACTACTTCCTTCCTCTGCATAGGGTAAGCACTGCCCTCATCGCTTGTGTAGGGCTAAGCACTGCCTTCATATTTGCATGAGGCTAAGCTATGCCTCAATCATTCCATAAGGCTAAGCATTGTCTTCCTCTACATAGGGCTAAGCACTGCCCTTATCATTTGGCTAAGCACGGCCTACTTCTGATGCAGGTCAAATTGATCATGATACGTTTAAACCTTCAAGACCATTCACGAGAAGTCAAGCTAAAGAACTTCATGATGCACATTTGATGGTGAAGAAGAGCCAAGTAATTCTACGCACTTTGTGAAGATTGGCGTGTGATGTAAGGCTATGAAAGTCACTAATTCTTACTTGTTTTGCAGTCCTGCGTGACTAGTTCTTAAACTTAGCCAAATTGTGGCCTTTTTGTTAGTTATTTGTTTCCTAGTTGATTTAGGTTAACTAGTTATTCTTTTCCTATTTGATTTAGGTAAAGGCTCATTCTATATAAGCCTAAAGACTACATTATTTTCAGCACCTTACATTAATTTTACAAAGAAATTTCGGTCAAGCCTTTGTGCTTCCAAACATGTGACTTTAACTTGTCCAATTTTGGTGTGATTCAAAATTGAACTTGTTCCTTTGTTTGATCGAACAATTTGCAAGATCATCGTTATCTTGAGGGTCGTTCGTATAGTATAGGTACTCCTGGATTTCTTCAAGAAGGTAAGTAGACTAGTTCCTATTTCTTGTCTTGATAATTCATAGAGCATCTTGCTTCTATCTTTAGTTTTCTTGTTTCCGCGTTTAATATTGCATCAATTGGTATCAGAGCTTGGAACGGAATTGTTTTTACGATCCCAATTCTGTTCTTCGTGCCTTAGTTTTAGGGTCTAATTCTTGAATTTCGTTTTTGATATAATTCAAAAAAAAATGTGACAAAAATAAAAGAAGAAAGAAAAACCAAAAGTTGATAGTTTATTGAAATTGTTAAATCATATAGGGATTGAAGACTTGAAGATTAACTAATAAAGAAATATTTTTGAAACAAATCTTGAAGTTCTTGATTGTTAGAAACCGATAATCTTGAAATCTTGAAACTCTAGTTGAAATCTTGAAGGTGCACGATTGAATCATGAAAATCTTGAAGTTCTTGCGGTTAAAATTGTAGTTCTTGAAGAGTTTTACGTTGTTCTTGAAGAGGTTCTTGAATCCTCAAACGTTCTTAACAAGATTGCCTTGAATTCTTGAAGTTCTTGAACTTTAATTTGTTGTTCTTGAAAGAGTATTGTTGAAAAACGTGGAAGAAGGCCTAAAAAGTGTAAGGGGGGCCGAATTTTGGAGGAGAAAGAGGAGGAATAGGAAACCCTAATTCTAGTCCAAGAAGAAAACAACTCCCAATTCAAAGGGGAGAAGTTTCAAGGAGTTGAAATTCTATTTGGAGAAGGAGAGAAAGGGCGAATTTGGGTTGGAAAAGGAGAAGGGGGGCCGAAAATCCTAAGAGCTAAGGAGAGAGGATTGGTCTTCTCCAAACTAAAGTGGGAAAGCTTCAAAAATTTCCTACCCTTTACTATTTCGAAATTCCTTCTTGAATTACATTAATTCTAATTAATAATTCTTAGGTAATTTCCTACTTAATTAATTACTAATCTTTGATCTTGTAGGACCTCACGCTAAACTTAGAATTTTCACTTTCGTAGATTATTCTTGGCGTCATGTACTCACTTAAAAAACTGTCCGCCTATCGAGTCACATAAACTCACTCACCCCGAAGAAACTATTGAACTTGTGAACTTGAAAGGTCGCTAAGGAACTTGGTCAATTAGAGGAAGCCAATTTGAGGACAAGTACGAAATCCTACCCGAAATTTGAGTGAACCTGAGAGTCATTCAAAAAGTGAGAGGGAGTATTTTTAACTAACCTTAACACATTCTCTAGTCTTGCTTCTTTTGCAGGTACATGGCTACGGAAGGAGAAAAGGTTGTGACAGACGTTCCTTTAGCCGAGCTTTGGGCTGAAGTAAGGGCGCTTAGTATCTGAGTGGAGAACATTGAAAGATCCTCTAGCAATCACAAGCATGCCGGAGAAGGAACTAGTGATGGTTCCACCATCAGACTCGAGCAGTTTGCAGAGTTAGCTAGCCAAAACGAGCTGAGGGACGGAGGTGCTCTGTCAGGACCATGAGGATTCTCTGGGGTGTCATACCACCATTAATGCCATCCCGGAGAAACATAGCACCCGTCGAAGATATGAGAGCAGCTCGATAGATGATCAACCCGAGTTCGAGGAATTTGAAGATGACGATTTGGGGCCACAAAATCTGAGAGTAGGGAATGGAGGCAGAGACTACATGGGAATACGTGGTTATGATCGTGGTCCGAGAGGAAGGCTTAGAGGTTTTGGTGGAAGGAACTTAGAGTATGAGCTTGATGAATATGCTGAGCATTCTGAGGACTTCCAACGATTCTTACCAAACTGAGGGGGCCGAGATCATGTCTGAGAGAGTAGGTTGAATAGCATCAAGGTTACTATCCCTGCCTTCAAGGGGAGTAGTGATCCTGATTGATTTTTAGAATGGAAACGTAAAGTTGAGCGGATATTTGAAATTAATGAAATGACTTGAAGAGGTTCTTAAATCCTCAAACGTTATTAACAAGATTGCCTTGAATTCTTGAAGTTATTGAACTTTAATTTGTAGTTCTTGAAGGAGTAATGTTAAAAAAACGTGGAAGAGGGCCTAAAACGTGTAAGGGAGGCCGAATTTGGGAGGAGGAAGAGGAGGAATAGGAAACAATAATTCTAGTCCAAGGAGGAAACAACTCCAAATCCAAAAAGGAGAAGTTTCAAGAAGTGAAATTCTATTTGGACAAGGAGAGGAGGGGCGAATTTGTGTTGGAAAAGGAGAAGGGGGCCGAAAATCCTAATGGCTAAGGAGAGAGGATTGGTCTTCTACAAACTAAAGTAGGAAAATATCTAAAATTTCCTTATCTCTTCTATTTCGAATTTCCTTCTTTGATTGCATTAATTCAAATTAGTAATTCTTAGGTAATTTCCTACTTAAGTAATTACTAATCTTTAAGCTTGTAGGACCTCGTGCTAAAACTCAGAATTTCGACTTTCGTAGATAATTCTTGGCTTCTTGTACTTAAAAAGTTGTCTGCCTATCGAGTCACATAATTTCACTCACCCCGAAGAAAACTATTGATCTTGTGGACTTGAAAGGTCGCTAAGTAACTTGGTCAATTAGAGGAAGCCAATTTGAAGACAAGTGTAAACTCCTACCTGAAAATTTGAGCGAACCTGAGAGTCATTCAAAAAAAGTGAGAAAGAGTTTTTTTGACTAACCTTAACACATTCTCTAGTCTTGCTTCTTTTGCAGGTACATGGCTACGGAAGGAGAAAAGGTTGTGACTGACATTACTTTGGCCTACCTCTTTGATGCAATCTAGCTCTGATACCAACTGATTCAATTAAATGGGGAAACAAGAAAACAAAAGATAGAAGCAAGACGCTCTATGAATTATCAAGACAGCAAGTATGAACTAGTCTACTTACCTTCTTGACGAAATCAAGGAGTACCTATACTATATGAACGACCCTCAAGAAAATGATGGTCTTGCAAATTGTTCGATCAAGCAAAGGAATAAGTTTAATTTTGAATCACACCAAAATTGGACAAGTTAAAGTCACGCGTTTGGAAACACAAAGGCTTGGCCGAAATTTCTTTGTAAAAGTAATGTAAGGTCCTGAAAATAATGTAGTCTTTAGGCTTATATAGAATGAGCCTTTACCTAAATCAAATAGGAAAAGAATGACTAGTTAACCTAAATCAACTAGGAAACAAATAACTAACAAAAATGCCACAATTTGGCTAAGTTTAAAAAATAGTCACACAGGACCAAACAAGTAAGAATTAGCAACACAATAATACAACATAAACACAAATGTAAATCATCCACAAATATTTCGTCCAACACAAGATGTGTTAACGCTTGGCTCTTCTCCAAGGCTAACCAATGCATTTTCTTGTCTTATCCGGCATGCTACCCGCTTCTTCCATCATTGCGCAATCATAGCATGAATACAACTTCTTCCAAGACATGAACGTAGCTTCATCAAGTTGGCCTGCATCATTCTCCCTTCTTGAGAAGATTTTGTCCTCGAAATCGAACCATCTTCATCTTTCAAAGCGGCACTACCTACAACACAAGGAGTTAAGTCAAAAACGTTGAATGCAATAGAATTACTATTCTCACCAGGTAGGTCTATAACATAGGCATTATTATTGATCTCTTGCAACACTTGGAATGGACCAACTCCTCGCGCGGCAAACATGTCCACATATTCCTGCAAAACATAATCAACAACACTAGGCAAGGGGTGAACGTTAGTAGAAACTTCATCATTAAAACTCAAGTAAACACCCTTATGAATTAGCCAAATTAAGAGTTTAGAACTATCATTACCTACCAAATACTCACCTGGTTGCATCATGGCACAAATATTACCTGGCAGTGTCGATGTGCTAGCAGGGCTCACGGCTTTGATTTTTGTTTCCATTGTAGCGTTAGCTGTAGCCGCCTCTTTCATCTCCCGCATGCTCTTGTAATCATCACTAACCTGTTTAGGTGTCAAGGGCTTAAGTACATAATTCTTGCCCTCTAGCTTGGCCATATAAGCGTTGGCCTTTCCATCATGATCAACACACCTATCAAACTGCCAAGGCCTGCCCAACAGTAAATGGCACGCCTGCATAGGGCACTACATTGCACAAGATTTCATCTTGATAAGATCGCACCTTGAACTTAATATGTGCCTTCTTTACCACCTTCAACTAACCACATTCGCATAACCATTGCAACCGATAGGGATGGGGATGTTTCATCGTAGGTGTATCAAGTTGAGTCACTAACGTGTGGCTCACTACATTAGTGCAACTACCTAAATCAATTATAATCGAGCACACCTTTCCCTTTACCCTACATCTAGCATGAAACATGTTCTCACGCTGCACATCTCCTTCCTCCTTTACGCTCATAGTACTCAAGTTCCTACACACCACTAAGAACATATTCACTGTCTCATCTTCCAACTCCTCTTCGCCGCACTCAACCAATTCCGTCCCCTTATCTTCCTCAATCTCCTCTTCACTTTCTTCTTCACACACAGTACCATCATCAAGAATTAACATGGTCCTCCGTGTTGGATAATCCTTAGCGAAATGTCCATAGCCTTTGCATTTGTGACACTGAAAAGAAGATGCATTAGGAGAATTGAGCTGAGTCTTAGAATTACCTCCGGACCCCTTAGGTTCAACCCCAGGTGCCGCGGCTTGGGCTAGCTGCTTAGGCTCTCGCTTTTGGCTTGCTATAGACACTCAGGTTTGGCTTGCTCCCCTAGTGTTTGGCGTCTTCCACTCTTTGTTTTGACGTATGATATGGAATCGGAACCCCCTCTATATCGAGCTGCCCGGCTTTCTTTAATGATCTATTCGGCTTCAATGGAAGCTAAGAACACATCATGAAGAGCAACAAACACATGTAGCCTCAACTGATTGGAGATATCATTATTCAACGCATTCTTGAATCGGTTAATAGCCTCATCTTCTTCTTCATCTTCCATGTCAAGTGATAGACGAATCTTCTCAAAGTCATCATAGTATTTTTCCACGCACTTCAACCCTTGTATCAAATCATACAACTTTCGTAACTGCTCTTGCTTGTGCCGTGGGTTTACATACTTACGGGTCATTATTTGCTTCAATTCCACCCAGGTTATGCGTGCATGCTGGTTCTGTCTAAGTCTAGATCTTTTCTCAGCCTCCCACCAAGTAGAAGCATAGGACTCGAAAGCAGCAATAGCATATGTAGCCTTCTTCTCCTCAGTCATATCATTAATTTCAAATATCCGCTCAACTTGACGTTTCCGTGCTAAAAATCTATCAGGATCACTACTCCTCTTGAAGGCAGGGATAGTAACCTTAACGCTGTTCAACCTACTATCTCGGACATGATCTCGGCCCCCTCGGTTTGGTAAGAATCGTTCCAAGTCCTGATAATGCTCAGCATATTCATCAAACTCATACTCTAAGTTCCTTCCACCAAAACCTCTAAGCTTCCCTCTCGGACCACGATCATAACCACGTATTCCCATGTAGTCTCTGCCTCCATTCCCTACTCTCAGATTTTGTGGCCCTAAATCGTCATCTTCAAATTCCTCAAACTCGGGTTGATCATCTATCGGGCTGCTCTCATATCTTTGACGGGTGCTATGTTTCTCCGGGCTGGCATTAATGGTGGTATGACACCCCGGAGAATCCTCGTGGTCCTGACATTTTAAGCACCTATGTCCCTTAGCTCGTTTTGGCGAGCTAACTCCGCGAACTGCTCGGGTCTGACGGTGGAACCGTCAGTAGTTCCTTCTCCGGAATGCTTCTGATTGCTTGAGGATCTTTCAATGTTCTCCACTTGGATACTAAGCACCCTTACTTCAGCCCAAAGCTCGGCTAAAGGAACGTCTGTCACAAACTTTTATCCTTCCGTTGCCATGTAACTGCAAAAGAAACAAGACTAGAGAATGTGTTAACGTTAGTTAAAAATACTCTCTCTCACTTTTTGAATGACTCTCGGGTTCACTCAAATTTCGGGTAGGATTTCGTAATTGTCCTCAAATTGGCTTCACAAGTTCTCTAGTCTTGTTTCTTTTGTAGGTAACCCGAGAGTCATTCAAAAAGTGAGAGAGAGTATTTTAACTAACCTTAACACATTCTCTAGTCTTGTTTCTTTTGCAGATACATGGCTACAGAAGGGGAAAAGGTTGTGATAGACATTACTTTAGCCGAGCTTTGGGCTGAAGTAAGGGCGCTTAGTATCCGAGTGGAGAACCTTGAAAGAATCGCTAGTACTTGGAAGAATGCCGGGGAAGGAACTAGTGATGGTTCTACCTTAAGACCTGAACATGATGGTACTGTTTGTGAGGTGGAGAGTGACGAGGAGATTGAGGTAGATAAGGCAGCTGATTTGGTTGAGTGTGACGATGAAGTTTCTACTAAAGATCACCCCTTGCCTAGTGTTGTTAGTGATGTTATGCAGGAATATAGGGACATGTTTCCCGAGGAGATGCCGAGTCGACTACCTCCATTGAGGGGAATAGAACACCAAATTGACTTTGTTCCGGGGTCACAAATTCCAACCAAACCAGCATATCGAAGCAATCCACAGGATACTAAAGAGTTGCAACGACAAGTGGATGAGCTATTGACTAAGGGGCTAGTTCGAGAGAGTCTAAGTCCGTGTGTTGTACCCGGGATCTTGGTTCCAAAGAAAGACGGCACCTGGAGGATGTGATGTTGATTGCGGAGCCGTCAACAAGATAACGATAAAGTATCGTCATCGTATCCCTAGGTTAGATGACATGCTAGATGAGTTATGTGGTTCAAGTGTGTTTTGTAAGATTGATCTTAGGTCCGGTTACCACCAAATCCGTATGAAACCGGGTGATGAATGGAAAACTGCATCCAAGACCAAGTTTGGTCTATATGAATGGTTGGTGATGCCTTTTGGTCTCTCCAACGCACCTAGTATGTTCATGCGATTAATGAATTATGTGCTTAAACCATTTCTTATTAAGTTTGTGGTTGTCTACTTTGATGATATCCTGATTTATAGTAGAAGTTTAGATGACCATGTTAATCACTTAAGGCAAGTGTTTGAAGTATTGAGAGCCGAAAAGCTATATGTTAACTATAAGAAGTGTGCTTTTGTGTGGAGAGAGTATGTGGAGCGTGTTTTGAGTGTAAAAGAGCTAAGTCTAGGTCTAAAAATCATGGTTTGTATACTCCCTTACCCGTTCCTACTAGTCCTTGGGTAGCTGTTTTGATGGATTTTGTGATGGGGCTGCCACGATCTCGAGGTGGTCAAGATAGCATCTATGTGGTTGTAGATAGATTTTCTAAGATGGCTCACTTCATTCCCTATAGAAAATGTGATAATGCACAACATGTTGCTTCTTTGTTTATTGCTAATGTATTAAAGTTGCATAGTGTGCCTCGAACTATTGTTAGTGATAGGGATGCTAAGCTTTTGAGTCACTTTTGGAAGTTTTTGTGGGGTGCTCTTGGCACCAAACTGTTGTTTTCTACATCATATCATCCAGAGACCGACGGCCAAACTAAGGTTGTTAATCACACCTTGGGAGCTCTTCTTCGAGCTTTGACCAAAGGGAAGTCCGGCACTTGGACTGACTGATTATCTATTATGTCGTTTGCATATAATAGAACGGTTCATCGAATGACTAGCATTACTCCATTTGAATGTGTTTATGATTTTAATCCTTTGATACCACTGATCGTATCCCTTTGCCGAGAGATGCAGTCATTAGCGTTGATGGAGAAAACCAGGCAGCCACGTTGCTCGAATTGCATGCTAAGGTGAGGAAAACTTTGAAGAATGCTTATGAAAAGGTAGCGGTTAAGAAGAATAAAGGAAGAAAAAAGTTGGACTTAAAGAGAGGTGACTGGGTTTCGGTGCACTTCCACAAGGAACAATTTCCGAACTATAGGAAAGGGAAGTTGGCTCCTCGAGGAGATGGATCATTTCAAGTGTTGTAGAGATCAATAATAATGCTTATGTCATAGTCCTGCCTGCTGATTATGTTGTTTCTAAGACATTCAATGTCTATGATTTTACTTCCTGTACTGCTTTGAAAGATGAAGATTGTTCGATTTCGAGGATGAAATCTTCTCAAGAAGGGGAGAATGATGCGGGTCAACCTGATCAAGCTACGTTCATACCATCAATGTTAGATAGGACAAAAAAAGGCATTGGCTAGCCTTGGAGAAGAGCCAAGCGTTCACACATCTTGTGTTGGACGAAATATTTGTGGATGATGTACATTTGTGTTTATGTTGTATTATTGTCTTGCTATGGAAGACATTAATTCTTACTTATTTGGTCCTGCGTGACTATTTTTTATACTTAGCCAGACTGTGGCCTTTTTATTAGTTATTTGTTTCCCAGTTGATTTAGGACAAGGCTCATTCTATATAAGCCTAAAGACTTCATTATTTTTATTATCTTACATTAATTTTACAAAGAAATTTCGGCCAAGCCTTTGTGCTTCCAAAGGTGTGACCTTAACTTATCAAATTTTGGTGTGATTCAAAATCGAACTCGTTCCTTGTTTGACCGAACAATTTGCAAGACCATCATTGTCTTGAGGGTCGTTCGTATAGTATAGGTACTCCTTGATTTCATCAAGAAGGTAAGTAGACCAGTTCCTACTTGTTGTCTTGATAATTCGTAGAGCGTCTTGCTTCTATCTTTTATTTTCTTGTTTCCGCATTTAATATTGCATCAGTTGGTATCAGAGCAACTTTCGTTTATATTGCATCAGCTGGGGTATTAATCTAATTCTCACATAAATAGGTAGAGAACATACCTATTGGGTCCGAATAACTTTACTTGCTACATGTTCATCATGTTCCATTCCTGTGTACTACTTGCTAATAGGCAGCATTCTCATAGGACCTCCAACTTTACTTATCCGCTTAGAAATTATGAATTAGAACCCTAAGTAACTGGTAATTAAGTACTGCCAACGTGATTTATACTTTGTTTGGAAAACATGCCTATAGGACATACTTTGTGCCAAATTGTTTGAATATTACTGCTACACGTAGGAATCATATCTTAGGATCCCACTTAGCAATCATGCCTATAGGACTCTACGTTATGTAATTGAAACCACTTGTGCTACCATGTCCTTCAACTATGCTTTCAATATGTCACGCCTAGAAATTATGACTATATGATCCACAAACAAGAACCTATATCATAACTGCTATGTTGTCAAAAAATAGTCTAAAACATGATAATTCAGAAATCCTGCCTATAGTATTTAAATAACGAAGTCTGCTTGTTTGATTATCCACGTATGAATCCTGAGCACGATTAATTACAACTGATCGTCTGCGATTCCGCATAGAAACCATGTCTTAAGTCTAATTAATTCAATGCGCATTAGATCATGATGCCCGACTCAATCTCGCAACTAGAAGAGCATGATCGTAGGGTAACTCATTCATCAGCATTGCCACTTCTCCCTAACTGTTATTTAATATTTGTTTGTAGTCCATGTGGGTCTACTTATGGAGTTAAACATGAGCCCTTTATGTTAACTGTATCTTTTGTGAAGTATAACTTGTTTGAATTACGTGGTGCCTAGTCTTTTAATTTTGAGCAGCCTAGGAAGAGTCTAGAACTACCTATATATTGGTCGAATGCCTCCTAGACCATAGGCATGGGATAGGCAGGCATATGTATGGCACGACCTAGAATTAAATTAGTGCGCTCTAGGTAAACAACTTGAAGATAGTAATCGGCTAGCTGGAGATGATAGTCTGTACTCGATGGATAATATGGGCAACCATTTCACTCAAAAGTGTTGCGAAGTATTATTTACGTTGCACGGAGTGATCCTTTAGGCTAAAAAATTTAGGATCCCCTTGTACATTTAGCTTGTTGAGAATATAGACTTAATTAAGTTGTATATCTTGTAGCCAAAAGGGTTGTACCAATTATTTATTAATGAATAAAGTGAGTTCTTCCAAACTATTTCCTTTGTATGACTTGTGTACTATTTTCTTTCGATTAATTTATTCATTCTATTCCACCTAGAACAACTAATCGCTTACTTAGACCTTTTATTCTCTTAATTCAATAATGGATTAACTTGCATGCTCACTTAAGTATTGTTTGATAAATCTCACATAGTCTAGAATTCGGCCAAAAATCACAGTTGTGGACCTCGGAGAGTATTTAACACCTTCTCTTTGAGGTAATTTAAGCTCCTATCCGATCTTTGGTAATATGAACTAGTCAAAACAAAGTTATTTGTAAGGTGTCCTAACGCAGCTCAAAATTGTTAGGTAGTGACTCTTCTCTTTTAATACCCATTCAAAAGAGTTGTCACATGTCGAAACTCGTTTTCGCGATAAAACAGGGTGCAACATTATTTATACGGACAATAAGAGTTTGTAATATATTTTGAAATAGAGGGAGTTGAACCTGAGGCAAAAAAGGTTGTTAGAATTGCTTAAGAACTATGATTGCAATATCTTCTACCATCGAAGTAAGGCATATATAGTTGTTGATGCCCTAAGTAGAAGATCCATCAGGAGTTTAGACAGTTTGTCAGTAGATGAATGTCCTGTAGTAAGATAACCTCAACAGATAGCTAACCAAGGAATACATATTGATGAAGAAAATTATAGAAAAGTGATAGCTAGTATGATTTCTAGGTCTAGCTTGGTAAAAGCAAGTGAAAGCCAGACAGTTTGATGATACATGCTTACTAAAAATTAAGAAAAATATCCTTAGTAGGATGATCACAAATTTCATAATTAATGGGGATGATGTATTAGGGTTTTGAAATTGCTTATGTGTGCCTGCCATATGGGACCTACGAAGAGAAATTATAGAGGAAGCTCATACTTTAAAAATACATGGTATACCCAGGTTCTAGTAAGATGTATCACACTTAAAAGATATCTATTGGTGGAATAACATGAAAAGAGATAGTATATATTGTGTTATATTTTGTATCTCGCTGCCATAATTGTCAGCAAGTGAAGATTGAAATATCAAAGACCAGGCAATTTAGCCCTTCTAGTAGAGACACCATAGTGAAAATGAGAATGAATGAATATGGACTTCGTGATTGGCATGCCAAAAACGTTCAAGTAGCACGACTCATTTGGGTCAATGTTGATAAGTTAACATAATCAGTTCACTTTCTACCTGTTAAGATAAATTACACAGCTTCTAAGTATGCAACCATCTATATAAAAGAAATTGTATGCTTGCATAAATTGCCAGAATCTTTTTTTTTTTAGAGGTGTATAGTTCATTGCCTAGTTTGGGTAAAGTTTTCAAGAAGGTCCATGTACCAGGTTTAATTTAAGCAAAACCTTTTACCCATAGAAAGACGGACAGGCCGAGCAAACGATTCAAACCTTGAAGGATATGTTACGAGCTTCTGTGTTATATTTTAAAGGGAATTGAGATGATCATTTACATTTGATAGAGTTTGCATATAACAATAGTTATTAGGCAAGTATTCATATGGCTCCATTTTAGGCCTATATGGGAGACATTGCCATTTACCAGTAGGGTTGTTTAAAACTAGTGAGACACAATTCATAAGAGCAGAGATAATTCAAGATTATTGAGAAAGGTGAAGATTATTCTGGAATGATTCAAAACAGCTCAGAGCCGCTAGAAGTCTTGCTTAAATGTAAGGCATCGTGACCTCGAGTTTAAAGAATGTGATTTTATGTATTTGAAATTCTCAGCAATGAAGGGCATCATGCTTTCTAGTAGAAAAGGAAAACTTATCTCGCGGTATATTGGACCTTATGGATTCTTCAAAGGGTTAGGCTCGTGGTATATCGACTCGCTCTACCACCAGAGTTGTTATCCATGCATCCAGTATTTCATTATCAATATTGAAGCCATTTTCATGACCCTAGTCAAGTCATCAATAGATAAGCGATTGAAGTTGATGATACCCTGTCCTACGAGGAGGTTCCTATAGCGATAGTGGATAGATAAATTCGTAAGCTTCAAAATAAAGATACTGCTTCGATAAAAATCATATGGAGTAACCATTCAACTGAGGAAGCTACTTGGGAATCTGAGTGAGACATGAGGATAAAATATTTATACATATTTGAGTATTCAGGTACATGACTCTAGTCAAGCTTCAATACATCTTGTTGCTCTAAGTGATATTCATAATATTTTATGAATGAGTAGAGTATTCATAAAGTTGTATCGTTATCCTCAGTCCTAGGTATGACCAAAATCCGATATTTGAGGACGAATGTCATATAAGAGGATGAGAATATAAGGCATTGTAGTATCCTATAACTAATTTGGAAAGGCGTAAAGGTGCCTATCTCTTTAAGCCTAGTTTTCAAAACTTTAAACCGTTTGTCATTTCTACATTCCCACAAGAAGTTATAATATTTTTACTAAATGATAGCAGAACAGCCAATTGAGTTAAGCCCAAATGTGCCGAAAATTCCTAATTATTTCACATGGTTTTCCCAACCGTGACGATTTCCAATAAGAGAAAAAGGGGTGACCTGAAGGTCAAGCTCAACCATGTCACATGGATCCCCAAACAATGTTACATGGATTCCCCAACCATGTCACACGGATTTCAAACCGTGTCACATGGATTTCAAACCGTGTCACACGGTTGCCCCAACCTATAAAGGCCCAAGAACGGGAGTTTCCCATTTTAAACATCTCAAAGTGCTAAGAGATTGTTCTATTCAAGGAGATATTGACCCAGATCATTCCCCAACGCCCAAGTTGAGTTTTTAACACGATTAAAGTTGGGTTATTACTTTTCAATAGAGATTCTAATAAGACTTTATCTTGAAATTATTAGACCATGTTCAAGAACTCAAAAGGTGAAGAACCAGGATTTCTTCAAGAAGGTAATTTCCGCTAATTGTATTATTAAAGTTAGAATTTTTATGGCATATTATGGCTGTAGAATACATGGCTAATGGAGTTTAAGGATATAAGTAATCACAAGCCAAAAATAGTTAAATAAGAAGTTGATGGAGGAATTGAGTTGAATAGTTTTTGGTTAAAGGGTTTGACTGGTTAAATTGTAAATTTCGAAGAGTTGACTACACGAGGTTGTTGAGATGAGACTCGAACGATTGTTTTGAGGTTACTTGAGGTTTCTTTCCTAAGTCACGGGCTCGATTAGACGGCACATATTATTATTTGCTTCACTTTTCAATAAACTACATATAATTGTGATCTCTTATGACAGATAATACTGCAGTTACTTCCTTATGTGAAATTATTTGCTTTTGTGGAATTGCTTGTATTACTCAGACCTTCAATTTAGATTTAGATTAATGTGATCATATTCGGAAAGAGAAAAGTAGCCAACCTCCACGAACATGAGTAACACAATGGCCAGGGCTAGCTACTTCATTCTTGTAGGTGCTGGGTTCAGCTTGATCGGGTGCACTCAATGACCTCGTTATGGGTTGAGCTGCGTGAACACAATTAGAGATTCCATATAAGCTAGTAGACCTCGTGCGCATTCCTAGGGCCATTACGTGTAGATCTTTTTTTTTCTTCAGAAAAGTAACTCTTTAAAAATATAACTTAGCTCTCAGTCTTAGTTTCATATATCAGCTTCATATTTAATTTTCTGTTTCAGCTTTCATTTATCAACTTTAAATTTAGTCTTTCAGAATCAGTTTTAGTTTATAGATTATTTAATGTGTATTTTGTGGATTACTTGCTCTATTTGCTGCATTTCTTGTATTTTAATATAGTCCGGACTAGTCTTGTCTCGACTTAGGGGGGTTGCGAATGAGAATTTATGGATATCTTTTAGTGGTACTTAGCTCGTTTAGGCCTGCCACATCTTGTGACAAGCATTGAGTTTGTAGATGACGAGACTCATGGCTAAGAGCATATCTAGTAGATTCATTTAGTGAGTCGTTGATTCTTTCTAGCGGTATTGTTGCTCTTTTCAGATCTTTTGTCGTCGTCTGATTTCATATATATATCATTCTTGCTTTAATAGAGGCTTATGACTTGCTAGTTGTGCAGTTCATTTCATCATATCAATGTTTGTATTAATATTCAAGTTTTTCAGACGATTTTTATCTTGAGACTAAATTATAGATTTTTAGAATATTATGTTCCATTTAGACCTTCATTTAGTTATAATAGGGTTCGTTAAAGGGTTAGGTAGGTTGAGTGTCATCACATCCACCCTGTTCCGGGACGTGACTAACTTGAGAGCAAAATCATAGAAGAAAGGTATCTATGTTTACCTAATAGCTAAATCATGGAAGAAAGGTATCTATTTTTAGCTAATTATTTGTTGCTTCCACAAACTATTATTATTCATTTAGTTCAAAAGAATGGTAATATAAATTAAATATGATAGCCAATGTGTATAATTATTATTGTGACTCTATAGCAATTCCTTTAGTTTTTCAAAAGTAGCTCACAACTTGTATCGTTGTAATATTTTAAAAGTGTTTAATAAAAGAATAATAATTTTTACTATGCCTGAATCTCAAAATAATTGAGTTAACGATATATGAATGCTCGCTGATCATATTGCTCCGGGTAAATCTTAGGGAAATATTATATAAATTGAAGCTAAACTA
Organism: Nicotiana obtusifolia; assembly: GCA_002018475.1. Taxonomy (NCBI): domain Eukaryota; kingdom Viridiplantae; phylum Streptophyta; class Magnoliopsida; order Solanales; family Solanaceae; genus Nicotiana; species Nicotiana obtusifolia. The sequence goes on along the minus strand of MCJB01022329.1, from coordinate 26,036 downwards.
TAAATTCTGTATTTTCTATATTTTTCATTGAAATATATTTCTAACACGGCCGAGACTGACAGTACGTGTTAACACGACTAGTTGTGATAAAAAATTAAGTCCAAGCACTATCCTAATGTTGTAACCGACAAAACGGGACAACCAAAATGTCATATTCAACTTACTTATATAATTCGGATAACTATGTGAACACGGTTCAATTAAATTGTAAAAAACAATATACTCCATTATCCTTATGAGCCTAGTACAAAGGCCAAAGATAAAATCTTGAATTGAATATTAGTGCATCTACTGTTTGTGAATAAGTTGGAAGTCATCATGTGATTTGTTAAATATCTTTTTGAAAAAGCAGCCAGCAGCATCTGGATTTCATCGTTGTTAGATTACTGTCAACATATGACCACAAGAATTGGTCCCATTATTGTCAAACAAATTTTGGAGAATAAAATTACGCCAGATAAGGTATATTACATATAGAGTACTGAATCATGGGCAGCGGCTATTTGAGGTATGCCCCCTTTGGAGCTTTTCTTTGGGGGTTGGGTGGGGGGGGCACATAAAATAATTGTTTTGCTTATCTTCTTGCTTATAACTGTTTACCCTTAAAATCGGATAACAATTGAATTTGTTCGCAGAGCTAAGGATTCGTAAATTAATTTGATACCAAATGAGAGTATGTCGCGAGTATTCAGAGTATAATAAGAGAGACAGAGCAATCAAACCGTAAATATATGATAATTGACGACGAATCCTAAGCAGTGGAATAGTTCTTTGACAAACAGTAATTGAGAGCTTAATATTGAATTCTGATGAACAATAGAGATTATAAGGAATGATAAAGTATACTGCCTTGTCTGATATGAAAACAAAACGTGCCCTCTAATGAAGGGTCTCCGCCTTTTTTATAGGCAAGTCCAAAAGTCATAGGTAGGTGTAAGAGTCATAATAAAAGCAGGGAACTGATTACAAGGGAAATCTCATTAATTATGGGATTTAATACCCTTAAATGATGGCATAACGGCCGTAATGGTTGAGATAATTAATTCTGGCGAAATATCCGATGATTAGCGGATGTTCGGGTTGGAGCCGGTTCTCAACCACGAAGCGTTTCCTGGCTGACTATATCGGCTGTCTTATTTCGGTCACTCCATCCTATGCGACCGATTTGCTGATCCCAGACCGGGGCGACCCGGTCTCATATTGTACCCGAACCCGACTTCACTTAGGTGTATCCGACTCAATACAGATAGTCCCCTCGTTTATTGGAGAGTAAGGACAAAAAACGATATGAATTATCGGATCTCGGGCTCACTACTCAAACGATCGATACTAACGTGTGATGAAAACACAACCGCCAAAGTCTCCGATCCCAAAATTTTTTTATATATGACTGCACCATAATGACGCGCACAACCGTCGATGTAGGCAATCATTGCGCACCTTTTTTGCAGAACCTAGTACTTTTCCACTGCATTAAATGCGTGCATTTAATGCCGCGTACCTCGTGCTCTGTGCCTCCGCTTTTTGAAAAAGTATAAATACTTCCTTCCCCTTCAGATTAATCTGTTTGTCTTCATGTATTAGCTCACTTTGTCCTCACATATTAACTCACTTTGTCTCCACATATTAACTCACTTTGTCTCTTTTGGATCTCCTCTGAGCAGACTGTTCATCTTCTTTATCTCAAAATCTTTCTGAATCCTTCTTCTTCCTTTTATTTCCATGGCTAAAACATCTAAGTCGGTTCCCCATAGACAATCGTCCCCTGCTCAGCCTGTTGAAGAGGCTGAGCCCATCGGTATTGAGGAGCCTTCTGCGGAACCTCCATTGAAGGCCTTCATACCAACGGGGTGTTATATAGGTACTGACTTTAAAGTCGAGAAGCCGTCTTCTGTACCCGGTCGAGGTGAACCGGTTTCAGACTATATTAGTTCCATTACCCCACAATACCTTGACAGGGTCAAGGCCGACTGCCATTGGGATGATAAAGAAGTAATAATACCTTCCCCCAACGAGTCCATAACCACATACGTAGAGGGGTACATTAGTGTGTACACCTATCCATTCACATTAGGGCCTGTAGATCCTATGATTGTGGAATTTTGTAGGAGGTATCAAGTTACTTTAGCTCAAATGCATCCCTCCGTATGGGTATAATCTACCTTTTTCGTTTCTTTATAGATAAGGTCGAGGGGGGGCATCCTTTCACCCTCGATCATCTACTCAGGCTGTACAGTCCCCGAATGTTCCGAGGGGGACTGATCAAATTAGCTCGCCGGGCCAGTAAGGCCCCATTTTTGAGTATAGACGAGGACAGGGATCGGGGTTGGATGAGCCGGTATGTTCGAATAAAAACTTCCGATCTGATCCCTGCTGATAGTATGTCGTTCCCTGAGAAGTGGAACATGACGCGTAAGTATTCCTATACTTAATCCTTTCATTACTGATTTTTGACGTATAACTGATTCATAATCACGTGCAGCCGTCCGCCAGTCACCGGGTGCGATCAATGACTTGAAAGACTGGGTTAGAAAAATCGTGGCCCAAAGATCATATTCTGAACGGGCCTGGAGAGAGATATCCAAAGGTCTCTGGGAGGCCAAGAATCATGGTGAGCTTCATCTGTGCTCGAATCTCTCAGATCGATTGGTATCAATACTCAGCACTGATACTTTATAACTTCCATTTTGCAGGCCTATCGAAAGATGCCGAGTTGAGGTCGGCAGTTGTTAGTGGGACAGTTCCTCGTCCCCTTCCCGCATCGGTGAAGGAAGGAGGAAAGAAAAAGATAAGGGCTCTCGATCATGCCGAGCCCGAGAAAAAGAAAAGGAGGAAAATGGCGGCTCGGAAGGCTAAAACCCCCGATGCCGCTGCCGAACTGAGTGAGGACTCCGATGAGGCAGGGAGTCTTAAACATAATAAAAGCCCTCGGGAAGTCCCCGGGCTTGCTGCAGAGGGAACCGGTACCTCCCTTGAGATCGGCGTTGAAAAGGAGGTAAGAACCGAAGGTCGAGCCGATGTGCAGAGTTCGGCGCCAAGGCCTTCGAATAATCCCGAAACGGCGCATTCACCATCTTTCTCGGAGACGTCCCAGGATGCTGGAACTCGTAGGCCGGGCAAGGTACCGATCACAGCGGGAAATCTTGAAGAATTCTTTGATGGGGTGCCTTCGTCCGATACTTTTGGCCTCGAGATCCCTCGAAGGAGTCCTCTAGCAGAATCAAGTGCGTCCCCAGCCGGTATCAAGTTGGTGGATAAATTTCCCGCACCGAGTTTGAATCCGGAAAGAAATCGGGTGATAACCCTTGTTATTTCCGAAGACGCCCGGGCACTGGGCCCGCCGGTAGGCATAGCAAGCTATCTCCATGTTTTGGTAACTCAAGAAGATTGAGTTGCCATGAACGCCGTGGATTGGGCTTGCCTGCTTAATGAATCTCAGCAAGCACTGAACAAAGTAAGGATCCTTCTATTCCCCTTCGATTATACTAAGCACTTTAACTCTTATTTCCAAACTGAAAATCCTTTGCTTGAATTTCTCGCAGTCTTCGGTGCTTAACCATGAAGTGTTCCTTCGCATCAAAGAAGGAATGGAACTAGAGTGGGAGTGACGCAGTTGGCTTGAGAATGAACTGTCAAAACTCCGAATCGATTTTTCGGGCGCAAGGAAAGATCGGGCCTCTTGCATTGAACGGTTGAAACAAATGGACACCCGGTTAGATCAGCTTCGATCTGAGCTAGGCGAGGCCAAGGCCGAGGTAAGCAGCTAGAGAATTAAGACTGAGCTTTTAACCGCAGAGGCGACAACCCTTCAGGAACGGGTCTCGACAGCTCAAGAAACAATCAAGACCTTGACCAAGGACAAAGAGCATTATCATACTCAAGTTGAATCATCCAAGCTAGAATGGGCGGCCCTGACTAACTGGCTTCAGGAAGCAAAGTTGGAAAACACCGCCAACAAAGCCAAAGCAGATGATTTGATAGCTCAGTATAGAGCCGATGCGGAGGTGGCCCAACAACAATCGATGGCGCTAACTGAATATACCTAATGTCAGACTCGTCTTAATGTGCTCGAGGAGCTTCAAGCCCGTGGCTTCGAGTTGTCTTCGGATATCGAAGAGGTAACTAAAAAAGAAGAAGAGATGAGGAGAAAAATGTTTCCCGAAGAATTCGAAGATGGCTCTGATTGACGCTACCTTGCTTGCTGTAGTTCGGACGATGTTATAGTCCTACCTTTGTATGATGATTTTTCTGAAATATATTTTCAAGCTTGCTTTTCTTTGACTCTTGTGCATTTGCATATATGGCTTTGTCATAAATTGTCACCAAGTAAATAGTAAACCCAGCTTTGGCTCTGAAACAAAACCAAAAATGTATTAACACTTTGATTAGGCCTTAGCCTTATTCGAAGTGATAACAGACTTGGCCTCGGCCTTATTCATAGTGATTTGATCAAGCTATTGTTTGCTTCGTTTCCAACCATTAAACTCATAAGAATCGAGGTCGTGTCTTAGCAAAATGTTGGACCCTTAATAAGTTTGGTCTCAACTTTAATTCGAGGTCCTGCTTTTTCAGGCTTCGATCGAATAAGAGTTTCCCGTTGAACTCGGCCTTAGCCGTATACCGGGATTGACCATATCGATCTTATTTTCCTTTAAGTTTATCTGGCCTTAGCCGCTAATTTTGTCCGCATAAGAATTTCCCATTGAACTCGGCCTTAGCCGTAAATCGGGATTGACCATATCGGTCTTATTTCCCTTTAAGTTCATCTGGTCTTAGCCGCGAATTGGTTTGTCTGCATAAGAATTTCTCATTGAACTCGGCCTTAGCCGTAAATCGGGATTGACCATATCGATCTTATTTCCCTTTTTAAGTTGGTCCGGCCTTGGCCGTGAATCGGTTTCGGGATCATGCCTAGTTAGGTCTTATTTCCCTTAGTTTCAACACATTCCTTTCTTTACTATCAGTTATAGCAAGACTAAAAAGAGAGGCCCTTAGGCTTGATAGTGCAACATAAATATGAGCATCAAATGACCTTGTTAATATTGGTGTAATGGTACATCTTTGTTGGTCGGAGGCGAGTCAGATCGTTCTATTCGGGTACGGCTCCTTTGGCCGTTTGACCCTTACATTGATCCCTAGCGATCTTCTACTTCAGCCCCCCGAGATCGATGTGAACAAAGTCAATGTAGTTAAAATTCTATATAGTAGCACGGTATACATGCTGCCTCATTAAAAACCTTACCGAAAAACCCAGATTGGGACAAAACCGGACGAAGGGAAAAGGAGTGCAGCGCGTGCTTTCAGCCTAAACGTTTGGTGTTTTTCTGATGTCAAACTGCCCTGCATGCGTTAGTATTGGTAAACGAAGTAAAAAGAAAGTACAAAAGGCAGAGTAAAATACCTTAGCAGTAGTATCTTTTCAAATGGCTTACGTTCCAGTTGTTCGGCAGCTGTTTGCCATCCAAAGTCCCCAGCTTGTAAGAACCTTTACCGGTGACTTTCAGTATAGTGTAGGGACCTTCCCAATTCGGTCCCAATTTCCCCTCATTAGGGTCTCGAGTGTTGAGGGTGGTTCTTCTGAGCACCAAGTCCCCTGTATTGAAGTGTCGAAGTTGAGTTCTGCGATTGTAGTATCTTTCGATTCTTTGCTTTTGAGCTGCCATCCGAAGTAAGGCGACCTCTCTCCTTTCATCCAAGAGTTCCAGGCAAGTGTTCATAGCCTCTTGGTTGGATTTTTCGATCGCATATTGGAACCTGAGGCTCGGTTCGCCCACCTCGACCGGAATCAGGGCTTCGGCTCCGTAGACTAAAGAGAAAGGCGTTGCTCCGGTACTATTTTTTTCAGATGTTCGATATGCCCATAAAATTTCGGGAAGCATCTCTCTCCATCTTCCTTTGGCGTCGACCAATCTTTTCTTCAGATTTTGAAGTATAGTCTTGTTGGTTGATTCCGCCTGGCCGTTGCCGCTGGGATGGTAAGGAGTAGACAAAATTCTTTTGATTTTATTATCTTCGAAAAATTTAGTTATCCTGCTACCGACAAACTGCTTTCCATTGTCGCACACGATCTCGGAAGGCATCCCAAATTGGCAGATGACGTGATCCCAAGTGAAATCGATCACTTCTTTTTCTCTGACCTTCTCATAAGCCTGCGCTTCTACCCACTTAGAGAAATAGTCAGTTACAAAGAGTATAAATTGAGCCTTACCTGGAGCTCGAGGGAGCGGTCCTACTATGTCCATCCCCCATTTCATGAACGGCCACGGTGACAAAACCGAATGCAGCGTTTCGGCTGGATGATGGATGATCGGTGCATGTCTTTGACATCCATCGCATTTGCGCACGAACTCCTTTGCGTATTTTTCCATGTCGACCCAATAATAGCCGGCTCGGATCACCTTCCGTACCAGTGAATCTGAGCTCAAATGGTTGCCGCAAGCTCCTTCATGTATCTCTTTCAGAATGTACTCTGTATCCCCTGGGCTGAGACATATAGCTAAGGGTCCTCCAAAATTTCTCCTGTAAAGGGTTCCATCATCGGCCAAACAAAACCGGGCTGCCTTCGTGCGCAAAGCTCTCGATTCTTTGGGATCGTGCGGGACTTTGCCCGAGCTGAGGTATTCTATGTATTTGTTTCTCCAATCCCACGTCAAGCTTGTCGAGTTAACCTCGGCGTGACCTTCTTCTACCACCGATCTCATTAACTGCACGACTTTTTCGGAGTCGATTTCTTCATCGTCGACCGTCGATCCTAGGTTCGCGAGAGCGTCGGCTTCGCTATTTTGTTCCCGGGGAATGTGCTGCAGGGTCCATTCTTTGAACCTGTGTAAAGTGATTTGAAGTTTGTCTACATACCTTTGCATACGGTTTTCTCTGACTTCGAAAGTTCTGTTCACTTGATTGACCACAAGTAGAGAGTCGCATTTGGCCTCGATTATCTCCGCCCCAAGGTTCCTGGCCAGTTCAAGACCTGCAATCATAGCCTCATACTCGACTTCATTGTTAGTCAATTTTACGGTTTTGATGGATTGCCTGATTGTATTTCCAGTCGGGGATTTTAAAACGATACCTAAACCTGATCCTTTTGAATTCAAAGCCCCATCAGTGAACAGAGTCCACACTCCCGGAGGAGTCCCCGATGCAGTCATGAGTTCCTTTTCGACTTGGGGAATAAGCGATGGCGTGAAGTCGGCGATAAAATTGGCCAGTACTTGTGATTTTATCGAGGTTTGAGGTCGATACTGGATATCGTACTCGCTGACCTCGATGGCCCATTTGGCCAGTCGGCCCGACAGCTCGGGCTTATGCATGACATTTCTAAGTGGGTAGGTTGTCACTACGCATATCGGATGACTCTGAAAATATGGTCTTAATTTTCTAGAAGCACTTAACAGGGCTAGAGCCAGTTTTTCTAAGTTCGGGTACCTAGTTTCAGCTTCCCCTAATGTTCTACTAACATAATATATGGGAAACTGGGTACCCCGTTCTTCTCGAACCAGGACCCCGCTCACTGCTATCTCCGATACAGCGAGATAAAGGTATAATGGTTCGCCCATTTTTGGCGTATGTAATAAGGGTGGACTAGAAAGGTACCTCTTAAGTTCTTCCAAAGCGCGTTGGCATTCCGGTCCCCATGAGAATTCGTTCTTCTTCTTTAGTAGGTTGAAGAACTGGTGGCTTCTGTCTGATGACCGGGATATGAATCGGCCTAATGCTGCGATTCGGCCTGTGAGTTTCTGTACGGCCTTGACGCTGTCGACGACCTTTATATCCTCGATAGCTTTGATCTTGTCTGGGTTGATTTCTATTCCTCTGTTCGAGACCATGAACCCGAGAAATTTCCCGGAGCCTACTCCGAACGCGCATTTTTCCGGGTTCAGCTTCATGTTGTATCTCTTCAGAATGTCGAATGTTTCCTGCAAATGACTAAGATGGTCCTCTGCTCGCAGGGACTTAAGTAGCATATCATCAATGTAAACCTCCATGGTTTTACCTAGTTGGTTTTCAAACATCTTATTCACCAGGCGCTGGTATGTAGCCCCCGCATTCTTAAGCCCGAATGGCATCACATTATAGCAATAAGTGCCATATTTAGTGATGAAGGACGTTTTTTCTTGATCGTCCTTATCCATTTGTATCTGGTTGTATCCAGAATAGGCATCGAGAAAACTTAGAGTCTCGTGGCCAGCTGTAGCATCGATCATACGATCGATGTTGGGCAGCGGGAAAGAGTCTTTGGGGCAGGCTCTATTTAAATCCTTATAATCTATGCACATTCTAAGCTTGTTTCCCTTTTTTGGTACTACCACTACGTTAGCTAACCATTCGGGATATTTTACTTCCCGAATGGACCCTATATTTAAAAGCTTAGTTACCTCTTCATGAATGAAGGCCTGTTTGGCTTCGGATTGGGGCCTTCTTTTCTACTTGACCGGCCGGAATTTTGGATCGACACTCAGCTTATGCGTTGCAATCTCTGGTGGTATGCCTGTCATATCCAAATGGGACCAAGCAAAAGAGTGTTCGTTAGCCGAAAGGAAAGAGAGTAATTTTCCCCTGAGCTCGGAGTTTAAACCCGAGCCCAGGTATACCTTCCGGTCGGGCGCATCGTGACGGATTGAGATTTGTTCCAACTCTTCGATCGTTGATTTGGTTGCATCAGCTTCATCGGGGGCAACGAAGGATCGAGGTACCCCGAAATCGTCTTCATTTGGTTGCTTTCCCTCAAATTCATCGTTCGAGGGCGGCTTCTGTAATTGCTATTTGGCTTTCTGTTGGTGATCGATGGACTTCGATGTTGTTTCTTCTATTGCGAACATTTCCCTCGCTGCATGCTGCTCCCCATAAACGGTGGTGACCCCTTCAACCGAGGGGAACTTCAACATCTGGTGCAAAGTTGATGGTACCGCCCTAATGTCATGTATCCAGGGCCTTCCGAGCAGGGCGTTGTATCTCATATCACCTTCGATTACACAGAATCTTGTTGCCCTGGAGGTACCAGCTACGTTCACCATTAATGTTATTTCTCCCTTAGTTGTTTCTGTTGCCATATTGAAACCATTGAGTATCCGGACTTCGGAGACGATTTGACTTGTTAGTCCCAACTGTTCGACGACCCAGGACCGGATTATGTTGGCTGAACTTCCAGGGTCGATAAGAACGCGTTTTACTCGGGTATCGTGTATCATCATTGATATCACCAATGCATCGTTATGAGGTTGTGCAAGGTCCTCGATTTCCCTGTCGCTAAAGCATAAAGTCCCTTCGGGAGTATAGTCTCGAGTTCGTTTCTCACGGGTGATAGAGATTTTCGTACGCTTCAATACCGGTACCTGGGGTGCGTCCACTCCTCCAATTATCATGTTGATAGTATGTTTCGGTTCCCTTTGATCTGCCGGCCTGTCCCTGTTCTCATAATGAGTCTTTGCTCGGTCACTAAGAAATTCTCGAAGATGCCCGTTTTCGAGCAATCGGGCAACCTCCTCTCTCAACTGTCTGCAATCTTCGGTTCTATGGCCATGAGTGCCATGGTATTTACATACGAGGTTAGGATCCCTCTTGGCGGGATCGGTTTGAAGTGGTCTTGGCCATCTGGTGTCTTTGATGCGGCCAATTGCTGAGACCAAAGTTGCCGAATCAACATTAAAGTTGTATTCGGACAACCGGGGTGCTTCTCGTCGATCATTGTTTTTCTCGAAGTTGCCCTTTGGCAACGGCCTCCTGTTCCTTTGGTTCCCTTCGTACCTATTTTCCTGTCTCGGGACCTTGAGTCCCCTCGACAAAAGCCGTCGATCTTCTGGGTACGGTCGATGTCTGTCTCGGCTTGACCTTGGTTCTCGGAAATTGTCTCTTCGAGGTCGATCAAAAACCTTAGCTGTATAAGAGGAACCCGATGCGATTCCGACCTGATCATCCTCTATTCTGATTTTCGACTGATACCGGTTGTGGATATCTGCCCATGTGATGGCCGGGTACTCGATCCAACTCTGCTTTAGCTGCCTTGATGCGGTAGAACTACCGGTGTTTAACCCTTGAGTGAAAGCTTGCACTGCCCAGTCGTCTGTAACCGGTGGCAAATCCATCCGCTCCATTTGGAATCGGGATACGAACTCCCTTAGCGTTTCACTATCATGCTGTCTGACTTTGAATAAATCAGACTTCCTTGTTTCAACTTTAATGGCCCCTGCATGGGCTTTGACAAATGTATCTGCTAACATGGCGAAGGAGTCAATGGAGTTCGGTGGTAAATTGTGATACCAAGTCATCGCTCCTTTTGATAGAGTTTCTCCAAATTTTTTCAGGAGGACGGACTCGATTTCTTCGTCCTCGAGGTCGTTTCCCTTTATAGCACAAGTATAGGCTGTTACGTGCTCATTCGGGTCCGAGGTTCCGTTGTACTTAGGAATATCAGGCATGCGAAATTTTTTGGGGATCGGCTTCGGAGCGGCGCTGGAAGGGAATGGTTTTTGTATGAACTTTTTGGCATCCAAACCCTTCAACACCGGAGGTGCTCCCGGTATCTGGTCTACCCTCGAGTTATATGTTTCGACTTTTTTGTCGTTGGCTTTGATCCTTTTTTCGCCAGTTTTGACCCACTTGGTTAACTCTTCCAGCATTTTGATAATTTCGGAATTGACCCCCGCACCGCTTTCATCCGGTGTCATTACGACCGGTTCATTTTGTCCGATTGCTGCTTGAGGGGTAGCATTTTCTGCTCTGTCTGGGCTCCGGGTGCGGCTTTGCAGTTGCGCTATAGCTACTTGTTGAGCTTGTAGCATGTCAAATATTATCCTGAGGCTGATTTCACCCTCTCCGCTTTGTTGGATTCCTGAGCGGTTCTCCCCTCGGATGCTGTGTGTCGAGCCGGATGCTTGGTCGGCTTCGATCGCCACCTGAGAATTGACATCGGCTTGGGACTTCATGTCCGGGCAAATTGTTGTTTTCCATTTGGTTGTTGATCTCGTTACTGAGGGGGAGTGATTGTGCCATGATTAATCTGTGTCCTGAAAAACAGAGAATTCTGCAAAGAGCAAGTGTAAAATTATGTTTTTAAGAAAAGGTGTATAAAAAATTTACTAATATCCTTGGCCCCACGGTGGGCGCCAAACTGTTTACCCTAAAAATCGGATAACAGTTGAATTTGTTCGCAGAGCTAAGGATTCGTAAATTAATTTGATACCAAATGAGAGTATGTCGCGAGTATTCAGAGTATAATAAGAGAGATAGAGCAATCAAACCGTAAATATATGATAATTGACGACGAATCGTAAGCAGTGGAATAGTTCTTTGACAAACAGTAATTGAGAGCTTAATATTGAATTCTGATGAACAGTAGAGATGATAAGAAATGATAAAGTACACTGCCTTGTCTGATATGAAAAAACGTGCCCTCTAATGAAGGGTCTCCCTCTTTTTTATAGGCAAGTCCAAAAGTCATAGGTAAGTGTAAGAGTCATAATAAAAGCAGGGAACTGATTACAAGGAAAATTTCATTAATTATGGGATTTAATACCCTTAAATGATGGCATAATGGCCGTAATGGTTGAGATAATTAATTCTGGCGAAACATTCGATGATTAGCGAGATGTTCGGGTTGAAGCCGGTTCTCAACCACGAAGCGTCTCCTGGCCGACTATACCGGCTGTCTTATTTCGGTCACTCCATCCTACGCGACCGATTTGCTGATCCCAGACCGGGGCGACCCGGTCTCATATTGTACCCGAATCCGACTTCACTTAGGTGTATCCGACCCAATACATAACTGTTATCATGAAGAGTAAGTAGTCAAGAGAAAAGCTATGGCGATTCGGAGATGTAAAGATTGCATCAAAGGTGGAGCTTATACATTGAAGTAATACTCTCTATCAATTATATTTTTTTGCAATAGCACTGCACGTGTTTATATAACCTTTTCTCTTTTGTTGATATATAGGTCTGCGGAATTCGGGAGAGCATATTTTTCAATTTGAAGAAAATTTTGATATAGCTGTTATTGTGCGAAAATTGAATATATCCTGAGAAATACTCTATTTCATCCTTGTAATTGTTTAGACGAGACTATCTCAGGAGAACAGCTTTATTATCTCCACCTTATTTTCTATATATTTTTATTATTCAATATAATTTTTTGATTAGGACCCATCTGAAATATTAATACTTTGAATCCCAATTTGTGTTAAAGTTGAGATTTTGTTACAGGTGTGACAAATGACGCAAAATTTTGCCGATGCAGTGGGTGAAGTAGTTAAAAATCGATTTGCTCTTTCATTTCTTGAAGTGAAGATAAGTTTCAAAAAATTAGTACTCTTATGATATTCCTGTGATAGTGAATTACATTTTTTCTTATTTCTGTAATTAAAGTAAAATGTTTTGCTTTGTGGAGTTCTTTCTATTTGTTTATTATTATTATTATAGCTAACTTCTGTTTTCTTTTTACTGTCTTTTTCCTTCTAAATCCGATGTTCCTTCTACCTTATCTTTCCATTTTTTCTTCCTTAATTATATTAATTAAAACATTATATCAAAGAAAAATGACGTTATTCATTATTAGACCAAAAAACACAAATATCTTTTTCTTATTTTTAAAATTTTTTCTCAACATTAACGCCCAACAATACGTAACTACAATACTAATAATATCTATACATAATTTTTTTTGTGTGTATATATATGGAGAGACGTGGCACCTCTTATTGGCCAAAAATCCTATTTATTTATTTATTTATGTTAAATTTACTCTTGTTTTTTAATTTAAATAAATTAGCTCAATAATGACTTGAGGCTTTTTGATTCCCCCAAGAGTACCCAGGTGATAATACAGTAGAAAATTTTACTTGGGGAAATAATAAAAGTTATAGAAAATTTTGAAAGAAAATCTGGGGTAAAAAAAGGGATTTGTTTAGTTATTTTGGTGGGATTCAGTATGCCGGGGAGAGGGCTGCAAATTTTAAGGGTGCGACATGTTTACCCTAAAAATCAGGTAACAATTGAATTTATCGTGGTTTTAAGGATACATGGTCTAATTTGATACAAATGACGAATAATACAATGGAAGTTAAAATTAAGTAATAAATGAAAAGAATGCCAACCACCCAAGCTAGACACTTTTGATCGTTGGTTGATCCTTCTTGGGCAGGGATTGATTATAATAGAATTTGGAATAAGATAATGAAATAAATGATTCAAGAGAACAATCTATAGCTGTCTTTATCGATGATCGGAAAGAATCCTTACAAATAATTAAACCCCCCTTTATATAGTAGGGGGATCCTACATTTGGTACAACTCCATGTAAGGTAAAAAATTTCCTGATTTGCTAATTAAGCGGTTCCACTGATTTGTGCCGAGATTCCCGCCGCGATATTCATCTCATTACGGATATTCTAGCTTTCCGTTATTTAGGTTCGGTGATCTTCCCTCGAGCATTTTCAGAGTCGGGATCGATTTCGGATCACAGGCTCGGTGTTCTCGAGGTCGGACATTCGCCTCGTTTTTCGCTTCAATAAAACTCGGGGTCGATCTTCAACCCTACGCATTCCGAACCCGACCTGTCGTGCGATAGTCGATCCTGATTTTGACCATATAGAATCGAGCCCGATTTTGACCGCATACAGATAGTCCCCTCGTTTTTCGGAGAGTAACGATGAAAAACGATATGAGCCTCAGATTCTCACCATAAGGGCTTCCGATTCACTCTGATCAGTGCTCTTCAAAGCATTAAATGTGTGTCAGTTGATGTTCTGCCGCTTTAGGATGTGACCCGCCGTTTTGGAAGACTATAAATACCCTCATTCATTCTTTGTATTCAAACGTTCGTGCTCTTTTTTATAAAAACTTCATTCTTATCTTCAAGACCTCTTGCCTTCTGGTTTTCTGAAAATATTTCACAAGTTATCTACGGATTATATTTCCTTTGTATCAGCATCTTTTTCTTTCTTCCTCTATTCAAAAATAATGGCAAAGACTTTAAAATCCGTTCCTCAAAGACAAACTCCCTCTTCTTCTCAATCTGCTGAGAACGTTTCGCCTGTCGTCACTGAGGAACCTATACCGGAACCCCTCTAAAGGCGTTTAGACCCACGGGGTGCTCAACCAGAGCTGATTTCGAGGTTGAAAAAACTTCCTCAATACCGGTCCGGTGCGAACCGGTCATGAGGTACTTTTGTTCAATCACCGACAGCATTCTCGAGAAAGTCAAGGAAGACTGTAACTGGGTCAGCAAGTGTGTGGTGGTTCCTGCGTCTGAAGAAGCAATCACTACCCACGTGGAGGGTTTTTTAAGTGTTTACACTTATCCCTTCACGTTGGGCCCTTTGGACCCGGTCATTATTGCCTTTTGTAAAAGGTATGAGGTGACCCCGAGCCAAATTCATCCTTCTTTCTGGAGGATAGTTATCCTTCTCTGTTTTTTTATAAGTAAGATCGAGGGGTATCCTTTCACCGTCGTTCATCTCATGCGTTTGTACAGTCTCTGACTCTATCGAGGGGGGTTGATAAAACTTGCTCGTCGGGCAAGCAAAGCCCCATTTTCAAGTATTGATCAGGATCGGGATCGAGGTTGGTTGGGTCGTTTTGTTCGAGTGAAAATATCGGATATAATCCCGGCCGAGGATATTCCATTCCCTGAGAAATGGAATATGAAGCATAAGTATAACCCTGCTTTTTTAAAAATTTGTTTACCGTTTTCCCTTTTGCCCTTCCTCTTACCAATTTTCTATGGTGCAGCTATTTATCGGATGCCGGATGCAGTTCCTCATTTCAAAGAGTGGGTCGAGGGGATCATATCCCGAAAACCATATTCCGAGTGCACATGTCGCGTGCTTTCGAAAGGCCGGTGGGAGGCCCGACTTCATGGTGAGATAAGTTACATTCGAGCTTAATTCTTTATGCTATAGATTTCTAACTTGTTTTGCTTCTCTTTCGCAGGTTTATAAAAAGATGTTGAAATGAGACCACCCGTGAGCGATGATGCTCCCAGTGAGCCCCCTGTTTCGAAGCAGGATAAAGAGAAGAAAAGGAAAAAGGCCCCAAGTTCCCCAAAGCTCGAGAAGAAGAGACCAAGGAAAAGATTGACTCGTAAGTCCAAGAGGAGTGCTAGTGATCGAGTATTATCTTCGGACTCGCTACATCGATTGAGGGATGAGTCTGAGGAGGAAAAAGAGGATTTTGACCTTATGGCTAGTGTGCCGCCACAGTCTGAAGGGCAAGGGGCCTCCGAACCAGGGGTTAGTGAAACATATCTTCATCGAGTTGGGGAACCCGAGGTGGAGACAAGAACTGAGGCTTCCCAGATATGAGGAAAGCACCGCTGGGTCCGATTGAGATGGTTGATTCGCCCTCTTTCTCGGAATCAATGTTCAACAAGGCCCAAATAGCAAAAAAAGTTCCCTGGACGGAGATCATAGATCGAAAGACCCTTTTCGTGGTTTCTTCGATGGTGTAGATTCGACGGCCACGGAAGATGTTCTTGGGCTCGGTAATTTAGAGGTACCGAGGAAGAGCTCATCCTCCGATATAATCGGGACTTCCTTTAGTCCAAAATTGGTCGATCAGTTTCCCGCACCGAGCGCTTACCCTGATCGAAAACGCTCCATATCTTTTACTATTCCCGAGGATGCCCGGGTTCTTTCTGCCCCCGTAGGTGTGGCTAGTTATCTTCGATGCTTGGTGATCGAGGAAGATCAGGAAAAAATGAACGAGGTGGATGCGCCCTTCCTGTTCAACGAAGCTCAACAGACGCTGAATCGGGTAACTTTCGATAATCTTTTTCGATGTCATTTGTTATGTACTTTAAAATTTTAAGTAATCATAACATCTTTCTTTATGCTTGCAGGCCTCGGTACTTCACCATGAGGCTTTTCTCCGATTCTGGGAAGAGTCAAAACGCCATGAGGCTGACGCTCGGGAGCTCATTGAGAAAATAGACACCTTGAAACTTCTCAATGAACGGCTCGAAGGGGAGGTGAAGAACCTCCGTGCCAAACTGGAGCTTACCCAGAAGGATAATGCTGTCTTGGTCGAGCAAGTAGGGCTAAAACTTGATCGGATTGATCAGCTTCGAACTGAAATGAATGTGGTTAAAGCTGAGGCCGCAGAGTGGAGGAGCAAGATGGATCAACTGGCCTCGAAAAAGAGACATCTCGGCACAGTTAGCTTCAGCAGAGGCTCAGCTTAGAGCGGCAAAGGAGAAAACCGAGGTCCAAACCAAGAGTACCGAGGAGCTTCATCTCGGATTAGTATGGTTATCTCAAATCGAGATAATCTGGCTAAAGAGCTAAAAATGGTCAAGTCGGAAGTTGCCGTGATCAAAGCCGAAGCTAATGAACTGGCGGCTCAATATAAGGCCGATGCTGAAGCTGCTTAATATCAATCAAGGAATATGGTTGACCATATGAGGTGGCAATCTCGCAGGCTTTCTCTTGAGGAAATTCATGCTCGAGGCTTTGATTTATCGACGGAGATTGAAAATGCCAAGATAGCTGAAGCCGAGGCCAGAAAACTAGCCTTTCCAGAGAAGGATGATTCTGAGAATTCAGTCAGGTCTGAAGAATGAGAAGACCTCGGAAATCCTGATGTCGAAGCGAGATCTAGTCAAGACCAAGTCGCTCCTGACCGAGTTTTATCTCTTTCCGTGTTTAATATTGCGTATTGAGATTGCTCGATTTCTGTAAAAGGGATTTATATATATATGTGTGTGTGTGTGTGTGTGTATAAAGCTTTCTTTTCAAAACTTTCGAATTTTCTCTTTGCCTTTTTTTATTTTATTTGGATTTGCAAAGATTGGAATGCCTTAGCCCTCGAGTACTATTAACTCGGAGTGGCCTTAGCCTTTGATTCGGGCATTACCCAATAAGCGATGTGCTCTCAGATTTTGTTTACCCGGTATGACCTTAGCCTTTTAATTCGGGCGTAGCCAAATAAGCTTTGTACCTTCGGGTTTCGTTAACCCGGTATGGCCTTGGCCTTTTAATTTGGGCGTATCCAAATAAGCTTTGTACCCGCGGATTTCGTTAACCCAGTATGGCCTTGGCCTTTTAGTTCGGGGGTTGCCTAATAGGTCTTACGTCCCCTCGAGTTCTGTTAACTCGAAACGGCCTTAGCCTTTAAAGTTCGGGGGCTGCCTAATAAGTCTTATATCCCCTCGAATAAATTTGTTTTTCAGACAGTAGTCCCCGAGTGAGAGAGTGATTATTCGAACTCAAGTTAAAGTGCCCTTTGGGCTTGTTTTGATTGGAAACAAGACGTTTGTATACAAGAGACTTCTCTTTATTCTTGTACATAATAGTAATGTATGTGTACAACTTGCGTTAGGGTTCGATCAATCTATTTGAGCACGGTTCATTTGACCGTTTGGCCCTTATATTGAATCTTATTGATCTTCGACCCTTCAATCCTAAAATATCTTTCCAAGCTACAGTGGCCCCCCAGTATTCAGAGTCGATTGAAGATAGGCCTTGAATACTGTTGTCACCGATTTTCTATCGGCCTTCGAATTTAAGTTAGCACGATTTACTTGTTGCCTCATTAAAAACCTTGCCGTAAAATCAATTTTGGGACAAAATCGGTTCAAGGAAAAAAGAGTGCAACGTGTGCTTTCATACCTAATATATCGTATGGCCCCTTGTTTGATACCTGCAAATGTTAGTTCGTAATGCAAATAAAAATAAAGAATAGGGTCGTACCTTTGCAGTAATACCGCTTCAAGTGACTTATATTCCAGTTGTTTGGTAGTTGTTTACCATCTTCTGTTCTGATCTTGTAGGATCCCTTTCTGGTGATTTTAATGATATAATAAGGTCCGTCCTAGTTTGGTTCCAACTTTCCCTCGTTCGGACTCTGTGTGTTCGGCGTGACCTTTCTTAGTACTAAGTCCCCAACGTTGAAGTATCGAAGGTTGGTCCTTCTGTTATAATACCTCTTGATCCTTTGCTTTTGAGCAGCTAATCGAACAAGGGCGGTTTCACGTCTCTCATCTAACAGTTCCAAGTTCGTATTCATGGCTTCGTGGTTCGATTCTTTTGCTGCATATCGGAACCTGATACTTGGTTCCCCGAACTCGACCGGTATCAAAGCTTCGGCGCCATAAATCAGAGAGAACGAGGTGGCTCCGATGCTGGATTTCGCGGTCGTACGATATGCCCATAGGACTTCCGGCAATATTTCCTTCTATCTCCCTTTGGCATCGGTTAACCTCTTTTTGAGGTTCTGAAGTATGGTTTTGTTGGTTGATTCGACTTGTCCATTCCCACTGGGGTGGTATAGTGTCGATAGGATCTTTTTGATCTTGTAATCTTCGAGGAATTTGGTCACTTTGCTACCGATGAATTGCTTCCCATTGTCGCATACGATCTCGGCTGGCATTCCAAATTGGCATATGATGTGATCCCAAATGAAATCGATGACTTCTTTTTCCCTCACCTTCTCGTACGCCTGAGCTTCTACCCATTTAGAAAAATAGTCAGTCATAATTAGTATAAATTGAGCTTTACCTGGTGCGTACGGAAGAGGGCCAACGACGTTCATTCCCCACTTCATAAACGACCATGGTGATAGGATTGAGTGGAGCATCTCCCCGGGTTGATGGATCATCGGGGCGTGCCTTTGGCATTCGTCACACTTTCGAACGAACTCCTTTGCGTCCTTTTCCATATCGACCCATCAATGACCGACTCTGATTATTTTTCGAATTAATGACTCGGTGCCTGAAAGGTTCCCGCAAGTACCTTCGTGGATTTCCATTAAAATGTACTCAGTATCACCCGGTCCCACACATATCGCGAGTGGGCCATCAAATGTTATTCTGAACAAGGTTCCGTCTTTGGACAAGCTGATTCGGGACGCCTTTGTGCGCAGGGCCCTCGACTCTTTTGGATTCGAGGGCAGTTTACTGAAGTTGAGATATTTTACGTATTTGTTCCTCCAATCCCAAGTTAGGCTCGTCGAGTTGATCTCAGTGTGGCCTTCTTCCACTACTGACCTTATGAGCTGTACGACTTTTCCCGAGTCAAACTCGCCGTCTTTGATCGACAACCCCAAGCTAGCGAGGGCATCGCCCTCGCTATTTTGATCCCGAGGTATATGTTGTAAGGTCTATTCCTTGAACTGATGCAACGTCTCTTGCAGTTTGTCTAAGTATCTCTACATCCGCTCCTCTCTAACCTCGAACGTTCCGTTGACTTGATTTACCACAAGAAGGGAGTCACACTTGGCTTCGTTCACTTTCGCTCCCAAGCTCCTAGCTAGTTTTAGGCCTGCAATCATGGCTTCATATTCTGCCTCATTGTTAGTTAGTTTCACAGTCTTAATAGATTGTCTAATTATACTTACCTGTTGGTGGCTTCAATACGATGCCAAGTCTGTATCCCCTTGCGTTCGAGGCACCATCTATGAAAAGGGTCCATATTCCCGAAGAAGTTCCTGAGTCAACTAACAACTCTCTTTAGACCTCGGGTATTAGGGTTGGTGTGAAATCGGCCACAAAGTCTGCCAACACCTGAGATTTAATGGCAGTTCGAGGTCGATATTCAATGTCGTACCCACTTATTTCTATGGCCCATTTGGCCAATTGGGCCGAGAGCTCGGGCTTATGCATCACATTTCTTAATGGGTAAGTTGTTACGACGCATATGAAATGACATTGGAAATATGGTTTCAGTTTCCTAAAAGCGCTTAATAAAGCGAGTGCCAGTTTTTCTAAGTGAGGGTACCTAGTCTCGGCTTCGCCTAAGGTTCTACTGACATAATAAATTGGAAATTATGTACCTTGTTCTTCCCGGACTAGGACAACGCTTACCGCTATCTCTGAGATTGCCAGGTAAAGGTACAGTTGTTCGTCCGCCTTCGGTGTATGAAGCAACGGCGGGCTCGATAAATACCTTTTGAGTTCTTCCAAAGCCTGTTGGCATTCCGGAGTCCAGGAAAAGTTGTTCTTCTTTTTCAATAAAGCGAAGAACCGGTAGCTTTTTTTGGACGACCTCGAAATAAATCGCCCTAGAGCGGCTATCTGTCCGGTCAACTTTTGCACAGCTTTCACATTATCTACGACTGTGATATCCTCGATAGCCTTGATCTTTTCAGGGTTGATCTCGATTCCCCAATTCGAGACCATGAATCCGAGGAATTTACCCGAACCCACTCTAAACGCGCACTTTTCCGGATTCAGCTTCATGTTATACTGCTTCAATACACTGAATGTTTCTTGCAAATGGCTTAAATGGTCCTCTACTCAGAGAGATTTAACTAACATGTCGTCAATATAAACCTCCATTGTCTTTCCTAGTTGTTTCCCGAACATTCGGTTTACTAGGCGTTGGTATGTGGCGCCAGCATTTTTTAACCCAAATGGCATTACATTGTAATAGTATGTGCCATATTTAGTGATGAAAGAAGTTTTTTCATGATCACCTGGGTCCATCTGTATTTGGTTGTAGCCGGAGTATGCGTCGAGAAAACTAAGGGTCTCGTGGCCGGTAGTAGCATCGATCATGCGGTTGATGGTGGGTAAGGGAAAAGAGTCTTTTGGACATGCTTTATTCAAGTCTTTATAATCTACACACATTCTTAATTTATTAACTTTCTTAACCAATCGGGGTATTTAACCTCCCGAATAGACCCTATTTTTAGAAGTTTAGTTACCTCATCCTTGATGAATGCATGTTTGACTTCGGACTGAAGCCTCCTTTTTTGTTTGACCGGATGGAACTTCGGATCCAAGCTCAGCTTATGAGTGGTTATCTCCGATGGTATACCTGTTATATCAAGGTGGGACCAAGCGAAGCAGTAAGGAATCGAATAAGTTTTGTCCTAAGCTCGGAGCTCAACCCCGATCCTAGGTATACCTTTCGTTCGGGCAAGTCTTCTCGCAGCGTAACTTGTTCCAGTTCCTCGACAGTTGATTTAGTGGCATCAGAATTATCGAGGGTGATAAAAGATTTGAGAATCCCATAATCGTCATCCTCGATATATACTTATTTGTCCACATTTGCCGAAGATGGTATCTGTGATTGCTATTTTGTCCTACTTCCGAGCTCTTGGTTTGGAATCGTTGGTGTTGGCGTCACTTCTTCCACCGTGAACATTTCTTTAGCGGCTGTTTGCTCCCCATAAACTATTTTAACTCCATCGGGCGTCGTAAATTTCAACGTCTGGTGCAGTGTCGAAGGCACCGCGCTCATGTCATGGATCTATGGCCTCCCGAACAGACCTTTGTATCTCATGCGCCCTCCGATCACACAGAACTTTGTTTCTCGAACGGTTCCAGCAGTATTTATTGGCAATGTTATCTCACCCTTGGTGGTCTCACATGCCATATTGAACCCGTTAAGTACTCGGACTGTAGGAACGATCCGGTCTAACAGGCCGAGTTGCTCCACAACCCACGATCGGATTATATTGACCGAGCTACCTGGATCGATTAACACACTTTTTACTCTAACTTTATGTAAAAGTATGATGTGCCGGAGAATTTTGGCACATTTGGATACTAATTGCTTAGACTTTAACTTGTTTTAAATGCAAATTTCCCTGGGTACTTATGTAATTTTAGTATTTTTGCAGAGTATGAGGTTTTTAAGGACCTAAGAGCGTAGAAAAGAGTTCAAAAAAGCCACAAAAAGACAAGAAAAGAGCAAAACGGCATCGGAGATGTGGATATGCTATCGCAAAACCCACATGCGAGCCGCAGACTTCACACCAAGATCGCAGATCAAGACAGACTTCTGGGCAAAGTTCAACGTCATAAATGCGGTCTCATCTGCGATCACATAACTTGTATGCGAGCCGCATATTGCACACAGAGATACCAAAATAGAATTCTGGGCGAAGTTCAATGTCAAAAATGCGGTCTCTTCTGCGATCGCATATCGTGTTTGCGAGCCGCAGAAGTAACCGCAAATCAAACATGAAGTCTACTGAAGGAAGAAAATGAGATCCAAGATGCGGTCGCATTTCTACAATGCGGACCGCAAACCATGAATGCGGTGAAGGCGAAACTAGGGTTACAATCTACGATAGACATGTCAATAATGCGGACCACATGTCTGTTATGCGACAAAAATGTGGTCGCATATTCAACTTCAAGGCAGATTGGTCCGAATTTTGTCTCAATTTTTGGGCCTCTATAAATAGGTCTATTAGGGTTTTGTGGGGGCTATCTTGTCAGACTTCGAGGCAAAAATACAAGGCTTTAATATTCCTTTCTTTTGGAAGCTTTTGGGTGAAGAATCTTTCACTTTGTAAGCTTTATGACATTTAATATTCTCTTGTTTTCATATTTTAGTATGAGTAGCTAATCTTTTATACTAAGGTTGTGGACCCTGAATGGGTGTTATGTTAATGGGTGTTTAACATTGAATATATATATAACGGTTGATTGATATTTATTTACTCCTCATTCTTCAATTATTGTTGGTGGTTGCAAACATTAACAAGCGCCATTAAATTCTATCTTTGCTTGGGAAAGTGGGGTAGAATTTGGTAGAAGTAAATATCAAAGACTCAAGGCTTTAAAC
Source organism: Nicotiana obtusifolia (assembly GCA_002018475.1). Lineage (NCBI taxonomy): Eukaryota > Viridiplantae > Streptophyta > Magnoliopsida > Solanales > Solanaceae > Nicotiana > Nicotiana obtusifolia. Next base: position 3,528 of record MCJB01022329.1, on the reverse strand, counting down.
CTTGTTTAATAAGATTGCTTAGGAATAAGTGGGTTTTATTTGGTATAAATTGATTGTTCTTAATTGCAACTCTTTCATAGTTGGAAAAATCATAAGGAGGACATATTACCTAACTGTTGGAAACTATTGGGTAGTCACTTAGACATCATTTGCATATCAAAAAGAATCTTCCGTTAGAAATATGTCATATTGACACCGATAGCATTACACTTCATTAATGGGGACACAACCTTGGTTTCTTTAATCAAATTATTTACATTCTCGACATTTCAATTAGCCTTTATCTAAAACCAAACTCAATTCATACTCTTGTTCTGGTTAACTGGATAGAATTACGACTTTAGTTGAGTAACAGACTAGTCAAGAAATCTTTTCACACCTATTCCCTGTGGGATTCGATCCCAACCTTGTTGGGTTATTATATTTGACATAGACCGCTTTACACTATTTATTAAAGTATAATTTGAGCGTATCAAATTTTGACGCCGTTGCCGGGGAATACGATTTTGAAATTACTAATTAGTGTGTGCTTTACTGTACATCTTATTCTATTCTATTACACTTTGCTTGTTTTGCTTGGTGTTGATAGGAAACATGTCAGAATATGGTGAAGACGTGGAGGTAGAAATGGAAGAAAATCCTTTTGCAGATATCGAGGAGTACATTGAGGATACAAATGCTATTGTACCTCCTGCTATTGGCACTGCAACTTTCAAGGTGAAACACGGTTTAATCCTTATGCTCAAAGCGGAAGGGTTTTTCAGGAATTCCACTGATGATGATCCAACACAACATCTTAGAAACTTCTTGGGTGTGTCTGCAATGCATAAGCAGAACAATGTCTCTGATGATTCCCTAAGGTTGAGATGCTTCAAGTACTCTCTAGCTGGGGACGCAAAGAAATGGCTTCAGAATCTTCCTCCAAACTCCATTCATTCCTGGCCCGAACTTGTCCGAGCCTTCTTGTCTAAATGGTTCCCACAAAGTAAGAAGCCTGAGCTCCGGGATAAAATTTTCTTTTTCAAGCAATTACCGGGAGAACAACTACATGAGGCATGGGATTGTTTCAAATTATAATTGGTGAGGTCTCCCAGCCATGGTTTCCCGGATTCTATTTTGTTGGAGAAATTCTACATGGGCTTGGATCCAATGAACCAATCTATAGCCAAGAATGCAGCTGCTGGATCTTTCATGGACAAATCATTTGAGAGGGTGACACAAATACTTGACAAAATGGCAAAGCATAATCAAGCATGACTTCTGAGGACACCACAGGTGGAATTACATATGGCTCTCCTTCCTTGAGGAATATGATCAAGGAAAATCAAGAGAGACATCAAGTGATTGCAGGGCCTACTACAAATGTTAATGTGTTGACAAAGATGTTCACCGAAAGCCAAAAGAAGAAAGTAAATGTGGTTGAGAATGTGCAACCTATACCAAATGAAGATTTTGAGGAAGCAAATTATGTCAACAACTCTCAAGGAGGATATCAAAGGCAACATTACCAAGGTCAAGGACCACAAAATCAATGGAGGCCAAACCCGCAAGGGCAAGGCCACCAATAATGGCGAAATGACCAAGTTGTCTCAAACCAAGGAAATTGGAACAACAACTACTTCTCAAATCGGAGTTCAAATCCCTATGTTCCCCCAAAGGGTCAATACTCAAGTCAAGGTTCCTCAAGTGAGTCTAAGTTGGAATGTATGCTTGAAAGGATATTGCAAAATCAAGAAAAATCCGACAATTCCATTAGGAACATGACCGAGCTTGTTGGCTCTCATACGGCATCCATTCAAAAATTGGAGATGCAAATGAGAGATCTCTCTAGGGAGAAAAATCCAAAGCAAAAGGGAATACTCCCTAGTGAGACAATTGCGAACCCAAAGGGTAGTGGGAGTGGCCCAACTTCTCATGTCATAGCAATTATTACTAGGAGTGGGAAGGTACTACAAGGAGAGGGTGAGCAAGTGGTTGAGGTAGAAGAATTCGAGAAAGGGGTTGAGGTTGAAGAGCCAAGTGTTGTCGAAATTGAGAAAATTCCGGAAGATGTGCAAGTGCAAGAAGAGAACCGAGAAGTGGTAAAGAAAAAGGCAAAAGAGACACCAAAAATTCTTCCGCCTATTCCTAGACCTCCTCCTCCTTTACCTCAAAGACTTGTAAGAAGGATTGATGATAGCAAACTCGAGAAGTTCTATGACATTCTAAAGCAATTATCGGTAAACATCCCATTCTAGGAAGCTTTTCAAGAGATGCCTGGTTTTGCCAAATATTTGAAAGATTTGATCACCAAGAAGAGGACCACCAACAATGAGGTGGTGAACATGACTCACCGGGTTAGTTCCATCATTGCCACAACATCCGTTCAAAAGAAAGAAGACCCGGGAGCCTTTACTATTCCATGCACTATCGCGACGCGTGATTTTTCAAGGGCCCCTTGTGATAATGGGGCTAGCATTAACTTAATGCCGCTTGCCATTTACAAACAAGCGGGATTAGGAATGCCAAGGCCAACAAGTATGAGATTGCAAATTGCCGATCGTTCCATCAAGATACCGGTAGGAATTTTTGATGACATGATTGTTAAAGTGGGAGAATTTCATTTACCCGCCGATTTTGTAATCCTTGATTGTGCGGTTGACAAAGAAATCCCTATTATCTTGGGGAGACCATTCCTAGCCACTTGAAGAGCACTCATGGATTCAGAATGGAATGAAATCAAATTCCGTGTGAATGATGAAGAGGTCACATTCCAAGCAAGAAAGGGTATGAAGCTACCGCATGAGTATGAAAGCATTTCGGTGATTGATATTGTTGATGATGTGGAAGATGCGGTTGAAATGCAAATGGAAGAACAATGCCTCAGTGAAGCATTGGCGGGTATTTTGGTGAACTTTGATGGTAAGGATATGGAGGGTTTTATGGAGTCGGTAAATGCATTGAAGGGGCGTGGTTCTTACACTTATGCTCCGGCAAAGCTCTCTCTTGACTTGGAGAATAGATCCACACCTCTCGCAAAGCCATCTATTATTGAGCCACCATAACTAGAGCTCAAACCACTTCCTCCGCACTTGAGGTATAAATTTCTTGGCTCAAATGATACTTTACCGGTAATCGTTTCTTCTTTGTTAAATGATGTGCAGGTGGAAAAATTGTTGAAAGTCTTGAAGGAGCATAGGCAAGCCATTGGATGGACAATTGCGGACATTCGCGGGATTCCCGCGGGAATTTGTGAGCATTAAATCCAATTGGAAAGTGGGACCAAACCGAGTGTGGAACATCAACGACGGTTGAACCCGTCAATGCAAGAGGTGGTAAAGAAAGAAATCATCAAATGGTTGGATGCCGGGGTAGTCTACCCCATTGCCGATAGTTCTTGGGTGAGCCCGGTGGAATGTGTGCCGAAAAAGGGAGGCATGACCGTAATTGAAAATGAGAAAAATGAGCTTATCCCAACAAGAATGGTGACCCGCTGGAGTGTGTGTATGGATTATCGAAAACTCAATAGCGCCACATGCAAGGACCATT
>MCJB01022318.1:51680-90800 GCA_002018475.1 Nicotiana obtusifolia | reverse complement strand
ATGTAATCATGTTCTTGTATATGTATTCATGTTCTTACATATGTATAGTTATATATATATATATATATATATATATATACATATTGTATTGTATATATATAAATAAAACTGTATAATATATTTATATAAATAAACATAGTATATATATATATAATATATTGTATATATATAAATAAAACTGTGTAATATATTTATATAAATAAATAAATATATATATATATATCAAGGTATATATATATATATTTTAGTAATATATTTATATACTTTGATAAAATATTAACATAATAGCGACCACTTTTGGTCCATTATGGCACCAATAAAATTCCTTCCTATAAGCGACCATAGTTGGTCGCCCATGTAATTTCTTATTTAATTTAATATTCACCAATAGCGACCAACTGTGGTCGCCTATGTCCCTATATATATATTATCTTTATATTTTTATATATGTACATATACTATATTATGTATGTACATATTTATTTAAATAGTTTATTATACAATACACTCTATATATATCAAGTTATATATATAATATACTATAACGTGTATATATATATTGTATATTGCATAATACACTATACAAGATACTTAGTATATGAAATAAACTTAGTATATATACTACACTTAGTATTCATGCTTATACATGTATTCATGTTCTTATATATGTATTCATGTTCTTACGTATGTATAGTTATATATATATATATATATATATATTGTATTGTATATATATAAATAAAACTGTATAATATATTTATATAAATAAATATATATATATAGTTATATATATATATATATAATGTATTGTATATAAAATAAATATATATAACTATATATATATCTATATATATATATATATATATATATCAAGGTAAAATATTAACAAATTAGCGACCTATTGTGGTCGCTTATTGCACCATAAAATTCCTTTAGATAAGCGACCAAAGATGGTCGCTAATTTAATTTCTTATTTAATTTAATATTCAACAAAAGCGACCAACTTTGGTCGCTTATAGTACAATTTAATTTCTGATTAAATTTAATATTGAATAGTAGCGACCAACTTCGGTCGCCAACGTCCCCAGAAATTTTTCCATACCTGAGCGACCAACTTTGGTCGCTAAAATTGAACGTGGGTCCAGATTGGCGACCAAAGTTGGTCGCTATTTTTGAATTTTCTTTGACCAGCTTTGTTTGACCAGGCCGGTCAAAATGTTGAACAAAATGGCGACCACTGGGCGACCAATTTCGGTCGCTATTTTATTTAAGTTTTTTTTTCAATTTTTTTTTCTATATTAGCGACCAAAATTGGTCGCTTTTTGTGGCAGACCAACTTTGGTCGCTAATCTTTGGTCTCTATTTTCCTGATTTCTAGTAGTGATATAGAAGAACAGTTCAAAGTTTCGTCTCCTTACTCCAGGAAGTGAAGTCACCCACATTAATAAACCAGCTGCTAGGCTGAAAACACCTGGAAGATTGGCTACTCACTATGCTTTTCCACTGAATGGGCTGCATTAAACACAATGACAAAGTCCAAGTCTTCAATTTCTTTACCAAGAATACTCACAAAGATGGATTACATGTGATGAAGCCCCTTTAAATATTTGAATTACAACTTAATACAAGGGAACTCTATAAGGAAATAATTTTCAGTTTTAGAACTTACTTCCTCCAAAAGGCGGCCCCGCATTGCCCAGCGAATCACATAGAAGAGGCCTTGAAGGCTAAAAAGAGCCATAGTAAGATGTCCCAGCCAAGCATAATATCTAGTGGCATGTTCAAAAGGAACATCTATAGCTCGAAGAAGAACTGTACCCCGTGCAACTGGCAGAAACAGAAATGCTAAGCAGATTAATCCAATGAATCCAAAACGAAGGCTTCTAAGCTCCAGACAGAACACTGGAAAATTACAACAACAGATATTAGTCGATCCTGCTATTAGAGGAGCCTTCAAGTCAACAAACTATGTACTGGTTCTAAAGTCTGATGTAAGAACTATGTGGCTGGAACTGTTTATGTCCCAGTACTTCGAAACCTTTTGACATGGAATTCTCTTTTATATTTATCAAGATGTGCAATTGTACACAGCTAGCTAGCTATCAAGGATTACATGAATAAGCACGCAAGAGTTTCCTTTTACTTATCTAGGTTGTCCCATATTTTGTGCTAGAAGATGAATGGATTATTATCACGGGCTTATCAAAAAGGTGCTTGACAAAGTTGCAATCATGGAACGGTAAACTGCTCGCTATAGGTGGAAGGGCAATCTTGATATCACATGTCCTTCAGAGTATGCCAATAGTGTGAATCCTCCTCCATTTGTTATTAATAAGCTTCATAAACCGTTTGCTCGTTTTTTTTGGAGTAATTCAGTAGGTGATAAGAGTAGACATTGGGCATCTTGGGACACCTTATGTCAACCATATGAAGAAGGAGGGGTAGGGTTTAGATCACTACATAATGTTTCAAAAGTTCTATTTTGCAAGCTGTGGTGGAACTTTAGAACTAAACCTACATTGTGGAGTTCTTTTAGGAGCCAAAAATATTGTAAGAAAATGAGTGCCATGGTGGTTCCTTGGAGTGATAGATCACATGTTTGGAGGAAAATGCTTGAGTGTAGAGATGGGATTGAATATCAAATCATTTGGCAACCAAAAATGGGTTCTTCATTTTTTTGGTTTGACAACTGGACAGGATCGGGAGCTCTGTACTTCATTACTCCACCAGACTTTTGCTGTGATGAATTTGTAAATGTATATGATGTGGTTGTGGAGGAGTCTTGGGATGAAGATAGGCAGGCTGCTGGAAATTCTTCCTCATGAATTAGCACTTCATGTCATTGAGAACATCACGCCCCCAATATCACATAATGATTATGATTGACCTTACTGGATGTTGGAAGCTAGGGGCAATTTCACTGTCAAGTCTGCCTAAGAATATCTTAGGAGGAAAAGAGATCCTAGTATTGCATATAAGAACATGTAGGGTGAAAGGATTACCTTTTAAAATTGATTTTTTCATGTGGAAGGTGTGGAAAGCCAAATTGCCACTTGATGATCACTTTAGGAGGTTGGGTTACTTTATGCCTTCTAGGTGTTGGTGTTGTCTCAATCCAGATGAAGCCCATGTGTTTTTTTAGATCTTATTGTAATGACCTGACTTGTCATTTTGTGAATTGACGTCCCGTTCAACGGTTTTAGGCATCAAGCAACATCATAATATGTATTATGACTTGCGTGTGCTGTTGAGGTTTTCGGAAAATTGAGAATTTAATTGAAAGAACAATTCTTTTTTTTGAAGCTTAGGTGAAAAGAGTTGACCGGAGTTTGACTTTTGTGCAAATGACTCTGGAATGGAGTTTTGATGATTCCAATAGCTTCATATGGTGATTTCGGACATAGGCGTATGTCCGTATTTGATTTGGCGCATTTTGGCGAAAGTTGGAAAATAGAAGATTTTTGGAAAGTTTGACCAGGAGTTGACTTTATTGATATCGGGGTCGGAATTCGATTCTGGAAATTGTAACAGTTCCATTATGTTATTTATGACTTGGCTGAAAAATTTGAAGTCATTCCGAATTGATTTGATATGTTTCAGCACAAGATATAGAATTTAAAAAATTTCATTACTCATAAGTTCGATTCGAGGTGCGATTCGTTGTTTCGGTGTTGTTTGATATGATTTGAGGTCTCGACTAAGTCCGTATTATATTATGGGGCTTGTCGATATATTCAGACGGGGTCTCGAGTGGCTCAGGTGAGTTTCGGAGTGGTTTTGGACCATTTCTAGGCCATTTTTAATTGCTAGTATTTGGCTACAACAGTGTGTATTGCGAGAATTTTCTGATGCACAAGGCTGATTTTGGAAGCTTATATCTTGTAATCTGTAAGGAATTCAGAGATGATCTGAAATGAAAGTTGTCACCCTTTGCGTCTAGTTTCCAAAAAGGTAAACCATTCATTATTTGGACATTTGTACAGAATGTTATAATCAATTGCTGAAGACTGGTACGGCAGTCTTTTTGTTTGGCAGTGTGCATCGCAAGAAATTTTTGCTGCACACTGCTGACTTTGGAAGCTTATATCTCGCAATCTGTAAGGAATTCGGAACTGATCCAAAAACAAAAGTTGTATTCTTTGTGTCTAGTTTCCACAGAGGTAAACCATTTATCATACGGACATTTTTACAGAAAGTTAGGATCGGTACTGCAGTCTTTTTGCCTGGCAGTGTGCATCGCAAGAAATTTCTGCTGCACAGGGCTGATTTTGGAAGCTTATATCTCGCAATCTATAAGGAATATGGAGATGAATAGAACATGAAAGTTGTAGTCTTTTGATTTTAGTTTCCAGAAAGGTAAACCATTTATCATTTGGATACTTGTACATAAAGTTATGATTGATTTATTGAAGGCTGGTACTGCCTTTTGTTTTGGCTAAAAATAATGAGGCAAGTTGCATTTCACACATGCTACTTGCCTGGAAAGAAGCTTTTATTCGGGAGTTAGCCATTTTTATTCATTCTTGACGATTTTAGAGTTCGGGAGAAGCGATTTTCGGGAGATTTTCAATGAAAACATTGGGGTAAGAATTCCTAACTCAATTTTGGTTAAATTACCCGAATCCATTGTTGTTTTTTACATTTAATTGGTGTTTTAAGTTGAAAATTTTTTGAAAACCCTTAAGGTTAAGATCGAGAATTTGAGGGCTGAGTTGTTATCGGAATTTAGTAATTTTGGTATGGCTGAACTCATATCGGAATGGGTGTTCGGATTTCGTGAAAGTTCTGTCGGGTTTTGAGAGGCAAGCCCCGCGTTGACTTTTAGGTTGACTTTTTAATGTGCAATTTTAAGTTGACATTATATTATCTGAAATTTTTTCCGATGAATTTTAATGAAGTTATATAATTTATTAGGCTAGATTTGAGGTGTCCGGAGATTATTTCACACAAGAAGGCTATTTTGAAATATCGGCATAACTCCATAAAGGTAGGTATCTTGCCTAACCTTGAGTGGGGGAATTACCCCTTAGGCATTGAGTCTTATGTGAAATTTATATATTGTGCAACTTATTTTGTTTATTTAGTAAATTTGATAACAGTGTAATACATGTTGAAATTATGAGCATGTGGCTATTGTCAGACGGATTATGTTATTGGCACGTGAGTTCTCCGTGCGGTTGTGATATGAAATGTGGGCATGAGGTGCCGTGGATATATAATGATTACGATATTGGCACGTGACTTGTCCGTGCAGTTGTGAAATGAGATGTAGGCACGAGTTGCCGCGAGTAAATGACGATTTTATTATTGGCACGTGAGTTATCCGTGCGGATCTTATATATTGATATTTTGACACGTGAGTTACCCGTGAAAATATGAAAGTGGGCTGAGACCCGTATTACGAAATATGAAAGTAGGCTGAGACCCGTATTTTTATGATTATGAAATGAGGTGTCATAAGATGACTTTTATTTGAAAGAATTATATTCAAAAATATTATTTGAAAGAATTATATTGAAGGATATTTATTTGAAAGAATTATATTCGAAAGATATTTATTTGAAAGGAGTATAGTCGAAATATATTTAATTGAAAGGTTTATATTCTAAAGATTTTTATTTGAAAAACTTATAGGTGAAAGATTTATATTTGAAGGACTTGATTACTTGGTTGTATTTGTGTTCATTATTCGTTTGAGCAATATTTATGGTGTTCTTGTGGCCTTGTTGTTTATATCCTTGATTGATTCTTGTTGCCATCACGACGCCTGTGGTGAGATTTTGGGTCGTGACAAGTTGGTATCAGAGTTCTAGGTCCATAGGTTCTACGAGTCACGAATGAGTCTAGTAGAGTCTTGCGGATCGGTACGAAGACGTCTATACTTATCTTCGAGGAGCTATAGAATTGTTAGGAAATTTCCACTTCTTTTATTCCTGTCGTACGGATTTGTTGATTTTTGACTTTGAGCCTTTGTATCTCTATTCTCTCACAGATGGTGAGGACACGTGCTACCGGGTCAGCTAAGCAAATACCCGCACATACTGTTAAGGCTGTAAGAGGCCGGGGCCGAGGTAGAGGCCAAAGAAGGGCACGTGTCACAGCTAGAACATCGGTCAGAGGGGCAGTTGAGGAGCCGTCAGTAGCTCCAGTTGGGGGACATGCACCAGAGACACCTGTTGTTACCCCCAGACTTCTGGAGGCTTTAGCACAGTTCCTGAACATGTTTGGTACATTAACTCAGGCAGGATTGATCTCTGTTGCACCAAATATTTCACAAATTACGGGAGTAGCTCAGACTCCTACAGCCCGTACTCCAGAGCAGCAGGTTCCCATAGACCAGGTTCCGTGTGTAGTGCCGGTACAGCCTGAGGTTAGGCTAGAGGCATCAGAAAAAGAATAAAAGAGACTTGAGAGGTTTAAGAGGATGCTCAGGGATGTCTAGAAAAGTGTCACTGTATTCTCCAAACCATGGGTATTATGGAAGTGAGAGGAGTTGCTTTTACTACGTTTCAACTGTCAGGAGAAGCGTATCAGTGGTGGCAAGTCTATGAAGAAGGTAGACCAGCCGATGCAATACCACCAACTTAGGCTCAATTTTCAGAAATTTTTCTGAAAGAATTTGTTCCCTAGACTCTCCGAGATGTGTGGCACACAGAGTTTGAACGGTTGCGTCAGGGCACCATGACAGTGTCAGAATATGCCATCAGGTTCCATGAGTTAGCCCGTCATGCACCTGTTTTGGTTCCTACAGTAAGAGAGATAGTCCGCAGATTTATTGAGGGGCTCGATTATGATCTTAAAATAATCATGGCTCGAGAGTTACAGACTGACATTCCATTTTAGTAAGTAGTGGTACAATGGTCATTTACGGGAGGGAGAAATAACGTTTTATAAAGAGAAACTCTGGTGACCTAAAGCGACCAGAAGCGCGATAACAACAAGGTTCCCATCGCCATTAATGGCGACGCCGGCCGGCAAAACCACGGCTGGCCGGCCACCTCCGAACACGCTGCTCGCCCCAAACACTACTACAGCTACACCCAAAACCCTAGATTATTCCCAAATCTTAAAACCACCGTACTAAACAACAATGCAGTCGAAAACCCTAGCAGAAGAATCAAACCAATTCTGTTCAAAAAGGCCACTCTCATGCATGGACAGCCGATTGTGAAGTTCACGGAAGCAGAAGTGTCACACATGAACATAATTGAGGGGGTTCAATACGCGGTACTAGGCAAATTCTCCTATGGCTGGCGGGACATTCAAGAACTTAGAAGAATTATTCCAATTCAGTGTGGAATTAGGGGGGAATGCAATATTGGCTTCTTCAGAGACAAGTATGTGCTTATCAGACTCACACTATGGGAGGATTTCATCAAAATCACCTCGAAAAGCACGTACTACCTCAAGGCCGAAGATGGGTACGAATACCAGATGAGATAGCTGATATATGACTCTAAATTCAAGCTCGGAGCGGAAACACCAATGGCAATGGTGTGGATTTCATTTCCATACTTACTGCCTACATACTTCGTGAAGGAATGCCTTTTCTCGCTTGCCTCAGCTGTTGGTAAGCCCCTGCATCTTGATTTGGCTACAATAAATAAGACGAGGCCCAGCTGTGCTAGAGTAAAGGTACTTGTAGACCTATTGGCAGAACTGCCCAAAAAAGTTAGGCTCGACATTGAAAATAAGGCAACAGGGGAGATAAGATCGGAATGGGTCAAAATCCAATATGATTACATCCCTAAATACTGCAAGGAATGTAGGTTACAAGGGCATGACATGATGGAATGCTGGAATTTACACCCTGAGATCATAAACATTGACAAGGCTAACCAAAAAAGGGCATTGGATCAGAGGAATAATAAGGGCAAAGCAAAAGAATCAACTTCTCAGAAAAGGCAGCAAACAACACCTCTACTGATGCTATCTAGTGGCAAAGTAGTAGGAAATGCTGGTACACAGTGGAGAGAAGTCAAAGGCAATCGAGGGCATAACAAGGCTAACACAATAACAGGGAAGCAATCAGAAAAAGCCAACAATGACACTCAACAAGCCAATAGATTTGATGTCCTCAAAAATGACAGCATCAGAGAAGAGAAAAATGTTACAGAAGAACAAGGAGCAATCAGTAATACAGATCCAATTCAACCAGCTTTGACAACTGCAGGGGATCAAAAAAGAGTAGGAAATGCTGGTTCACGGTGGAGAGAAGCCAAAGGCATTCGAGTGCAAAACAATGCTAACACAATAACAGGAAAGCAAGCAGAAATAACCAACAAAGACACCCAACAAGCCAATAGGTTTGATGTCCTCAATAATGACAGCATCAGGGAGGAGGAAAATACTGCAGAAAAAAAAGATGCAATCAGTAACACAGACAACATTCAGACAGCTTTGACATCTGCAAGGAATCAAATAACAGAAAAATTAGCAACAAACTACGGCTCAGGGATGCAGGACAATGCAGAAGCAGGATTCTTAATAGCACAAACAATCAGCTAAGGGCTAAGGTAGACAGTAGCAAAGATGCCAGTAGCACTGTCAACTGCAGGTCTGAAGAATGCAACACAGATACCCCAGCAAATATCTGTGCTGAAAAACTGCAAAGGGAGACAAAGTCTTGAATACTGTAGAGAAACAATCATTAGACAACATTACACTGAATCACATCCAAAAGAACCACATCAATGCTGAAACAACAGGCAATAGAAATAAGCTATTGAGCCTTTGAAAAGACCTAGACAAACGAGCAGGAGAGCAGTCAGCCTGGATAACAGGCACAATGCAGGCAAAAGAAGTGACAATAATCTCATACAGCAACCAGTCACAAAGCAAGACAACAACTCAGAGGAGAACAACAGCAAAGAATACATAAACTGCCAAGAAAGACAAACAAACAAGCTAGACAATCAGCTGGAAACATCATTAGTAATAGCTAACCAAACTGGAAAACAAACCCCCCGCCACTGAACCCAACACACACAGCATCACCAACAACAGAGGAGAATGCCAGCACATAACAGGATAACACATCACAAATAATGACTAGGAAAGCAGCAACAGAGGAGGTAACACCAGGCAGGAGCAGAGAGGATGAAATAACAAAGGAATCCACCTCACAGTGGATTAGGAGGAGCTTTTACAATAAACAAGAATCTGCAAATAACACTCAACAACCTAAAACAACAGTCTCACTCAGCAACAGCACCCAACAAGAACAAAGCTCAACAAGCACTCAACAAAACATTATCCAGAGCAGAACAAAAGCAGCAAGAAAGAAGCAATCAGGAATAAATGCAGACAAGCAAGCAGAACAAATCACTGGGAGACTATGGGCTGACCAACTAGAGGAATGCTCAGAAGAAGGAGAACTCCCTGAAGAAATGCAAAGTGAGGAAGAAGACTCTTCTGAAAATGCTGAAGAGAAATCACAAAGGGATAACCAGCTGAATAGAGATCAAGGAATTCAGTGCCTTTCAATAATGGAAGGAACAAAAGACCAGGACCCAATCAACAGGAAAGGAATAATAAGAGCCCAATTACAGGCAATTATCAAGCCCAGAACCCTGTCAATAGTTACAACAGTCAGAAATGCAGGAAAGGAAAGCATGGGCAAGGACATGGATGATGAGAGCACTGCACAGAACATCAAGAACATAGCAAGACAGGCAGACCTCTCACCAAATCAAATCAATAAAATAGTTGGAACTGTAAACTCACAGAGGAAGCAGAACAAAGTTAACAGCAACCCTGCAACACCAAAGTCCCAACCCAAAAGGTCTTTGACATACCCCAACAAAAGACAATGAATGCCATCATATGGAACATAAGATCAGTCAACACAATGCAAGCTTTTGAAAGACTGATCATTCTTCATAACAAACATCACTTTGAGTTTATTGGCATCATGGAACCAAAGCAACAGCTCAGGAAACTGGAGCAATACAGGAGAAGGATAGGCATGCCACAAGCAATAGCAAATGTGTCCAACAAAATATGGGCTTTTCTGGATAACACATATGAGGTCACAGTGCTCACTGAGACCACCCAAAAACTCACTCTGAAGCTCCTCTGCACAGAGACAAAAATGGAGCTAATCCTCACTCTTGTCTATGCCAAATGCTCTCCAACAGAAAGAATAGAACTATGGGACACAATATATGATCTATCACAAGCAATCACAAGCCCATGGATAATAGGAGGGGATTTCAATGTAATAAGTGACCAGGAAGAGAAACATGGAGGTCTCTCTGTCCCTTTCAATGAAGTAGATGACTTCAATCATTGCATAAACATCAGCTGTCTAACAGACTTGGGATTCAAAGGAAGCATCTTCACTTGGTGGAATGGAAGAGCAGATGAGGATTGCATTTTCAAAAGACTTGACAGATGTTTAGCTAATCAAATGCTACAGCAAGCCTTCCAAACAATAGAAGTCACTCACCTCCCCAAGATTAGATCGGATCACAGCCTACTCCTACTGCAATTTGACAAGAAGTCACAAACAATCAAAAAGCCTTTCAAATTCCTCAATTTCTGGATTAAACATGATACTTTTGAGGCAATAGTGAAAGAAAATTGGTAATCATACTTCACTGGAGATCCTTTCATCATCTTCAACTACAAGCTCAAAAGACTAAAGAAAGCACTATCCCTTTGGAGCAAGGCAACCTTTGGAGATATTTTTCAGAATATAGCAAGCATGGAAGAAGTGGTCCTAGTACATGAGAAACATTTTGAGCAAAGGCCAACTGCACACAACAGAGAGACTGCAAAAGGTTCAAGCACAAATGATCAGACATCTAGCCATTGAAGAACAATACTGGAGACAAAAAGCAGAAATGTCCTGGTTTAAGGATGGAGACAGAAACACCAAATTCTTTCATGCACAAGTAAATGGCAGAAGGAGAAGACTACAACTAAGAAGAATTCAAAACAGTACTGGCACTTGGATAGAAGAGCAGGAACAGATAGTGGAGGAGGCAATTTCTTTCTATAAAGATCAATTCACTGAAAGGAAAACTCCCACAAACTTCACAATCCCGGAAAACATACAGGAAGTGATAGACACACAGCAGATTAAAGAGCTAATCAGAGTTCCAACAAAGGAAGAAACCAAGCAAGCTGTGTTCAGCCTGAACAGGGACAGTGCAGGAGGACCAGATGGCTTCACAGGCACATTTTATCAATCCTGCTGGGAAATCATAGGAGAAGACATACAAAACATAGTCACATGTTTTGTCTTAGGGAGACCTCTGCACAAGAGCATCACCCATACAAATCTGGTCCTGATACCAAAAAAGAAGGAAGTGGAGACTTTCTCAGACCTAAGACCAATAAGTCTTAGCAACTTTATCAATAAGATTTTCTCGAGAATCATACATGAAAGGATGCAGCAAGCTGGTTTTGTGAAAGGTAGAACAATTATTGAAAATGTCCTCCTCGCACAGGAAATCATCACTGATATTGGGAAAAGAACAAAAGCAGGTCCAAATGTGGTCATTAAGCTGGACATGACCAAAGCCTTCGACAGAATGTCCTAGTTATACATCACCAAAACCTTGAGGAAAATGGGCTTCAATGAAATCTTCATAGGCATGATCTTTGACATCTTGGGAAATAACTGGTATTCAGTCCTCATCAATAGCCAACCCCATGGCTTCTTCAAATCAACAAGAGGGGTCAAGCAAAGAGATCCACTATCACCTACTCTCTTCATCATAGCTGCAGAAGCACTCTCGAAAGGATTAAATGCACCCCATCAACATCCTTATTTTAAAAGCTTTGGAATTCCCAGAAGAAGCCCAAGAATCAATCATCTTTCTTATGCAAACGATATGATTATCTTCACATCATCAAATGCCAATTCTCTGCAGTTGATTATGGAAGTTTTGGATGCATATGAAGCAGCATCAGGTCGGCTTATAAACAAGAATAAATCTGCTATCTAGATGCATCACTCAGCCACCTCAGAGGCAGTAACAAGAACAGAAAGAATTACAAGAATTGGGAGGCATCACTTCCCATTCACTTATCTGGGATGCCCTATCTTCTACTCCAGGAAGAAAATTATCTACTACCAAGACATTATTAATAAGGTACAAGATAGATTGCAATCCTGGAAACGCAAACTACTCCCCATTGGAGGCAGAGCCATCTTGATTAAACATGTCTTACAAAGCATGCAGTACACTTATTATCAGCAGTGAATTCTCCCAAGCAGATAATCAACAAAATCCATAATCTCCTTGCTCAATTCTTCTGGAGCAGCACAGTGGGAGGAACTAGTAGACACTGGTCATCCTGGAACAACCTATGCCTACCTTATGAGGAAGGAGGAGCTGGCTTCAGATCTCTGCATGAAATGTCCAAGGCCCTGTTCTGCAAACTGTGGTGGAACTTCAGAACAAAGCCTAGTCTCTGGAGTGCATACATTACTCAAAAGTACTGCAAAAAACATAATGTAGTACTTGCTTCATGGAAAAGAGGATTACAAACTTGGAATAAAATGCTAGAATGCAGAGAGATCATAGAACATCAAATAGCTTGGCAGTCAAAATGGGATCCGCACTCTTCTGGTATGACAACTGGACTAGGCAAGGAGCCTTATACTTTCTAGTACCAGGAAATTTCCCAATTGATGAAACAATTCACAATGTAAATAACACAATGCACGATGGTAACTGGAACATGCAGCAACTATCAGATCTCCTGCCACAGGAAATTGTCCAACACATAATCACTTCTATAAAACCACCAAGAATGGAAGACACTCTGGACATTCCATATTGGATGCTGCAGGAACAAGGACAATTCACAGTTAAAACTGCTTGGGAATATCTCAGGAGAAAGGAAGAACCTAGAAGAGCATATGAGATGATCTAGGTAAAGGGACTCCCCTTCAAAATTGCCTTCTTCATGTGGAGATCATGGAGGGCAAAGCTACCACTAGATGATATCTTAAAAAGATGGGGTTACCAAATGCCCTCAAAATGCTGGTGCTGCACAGAACCAAAGGAAGAAAGCATGGAACATCTCTTTTACTCTTCAAATACTGCCAGAAAAGTTTGGAAATACTTCCTACAAAGAGTAGGAATCTCAATGGAAGGCATAACCTTCCATCAAGCAATAACAAGGTGCTGGACATCACAAACAGTCATCAGACTAAAACCAGTGTTGCAAGCACTCCCATCATGCATTGTATGGGAACTGTGGAAAAGAAGAAATAGTTACAAACATGGTGAATCAGTCACAACTGATAGGGTAATATACCAAATCTCTACAACACTGCAAGCACTAGTCAATACCAGGAAACCAGGGATCAATGCCCCACACAAATGGCAGGATCTCATACACCTGCTCGAAAACTACACTCCAAGACTAAGCTACAAAACAGTAGTATGGGAATTCCCTAGGCCAGGATGGATAAAGGTCAATACAGATGGAGCTTCAAGAGGAAACCCAGGGAGAAGTTCAATTGGCTTTTGTATTAGAAATGAAATAGGGGAACTGATATAACTTGGCATAGAATGCATGGAGGGAACAAACACAGAGGCAGAATCAACAGCCATCAAAGAGGCCCTAAGCTTTTGCAGCACACAAGGATATTCAAACATATAGATACAAACTGACTCCCTCCTCCTAAGTAACATCATTAATGGCATTTGGAAGACACCCTGGTGCATAGCAGAACAAATAGAAGAAATCATTAATGGCTCAAAGATTCCCTTGCACTAATAGTAACACATACCTATAGGGAAGGAGATCACCTGGCAAACTATGCACTAGACTTTGGGAAAATTGAGTGTCACTAATACAGTCAACTGGACTCAGTAAGCAGGAAAATCATTAAAGCTGATAAAACACAATGCCCCTACATAAGGGTAAACTTGGCAAGATGATAAGCTGCATACAATACCAACTCACCACTGGACAGGATCACCTGGTAATAGGCCAAACCAATCATGAAATGAAGGAAATCAGCTTAAACTGACCAATTTTGATCATACTATCCTCTAACCTTTGTTCTCATATGTGTAGGAAAATCGACACTATAGGGATGCAGAACTTAATCTGGAGGAAAGCAAGGTTAACCAGTAGAAAACAACACTCAGAGCAGTCACAGGCAGTCAGCAACAACAGGAATAAGATGATTCTAACAGCACTCCCCACACAATCAATTCAACAGCAGCAAGCACAATTGCAAAACACTGAAAACTGGGAGCAGCTTAGCAGTAGAAACAAAGGACCAGCACACAGACTCAAGCAGCAGCCTAGAGCCAAATCAAGACCTACACTACAGCAAAAACAGTCAGATGTAGCCAGCAACATCAGAGAAGGGAAGGCAGGAACAACATCTAGCCTACAGCCTACTCAACAGCAACAACCACAACTGCAAAGATTAGCATATTCTAAGCAGCTAAATGAAATCAGAAAACTGAAATTGGAAGTCAAGACAGGACCTATACCACTGCAGCAAAAGTCTAAAGGGATGCAAGATCAGCACCAGCTGCACAAGCAACACAGAACAATCAGCATAGTAAAAACACACTAGCATCAGCAGACATCTACACCAGCAGCCATTTGCTCTCTGCCAACTTACATATCAGTACTACCAAGCCAGCAGACACACACTCAGTACATGCATCAAAGATCAAATAGCAAAGATACACTAGCAGCACACCTGAGGACTAACAGGATTGTTGAGTGGAAACACAGCAAAACCATACCAACAGCAGTCCAAGACCAGCAGCACCCTACACTTGCACCAGCAGCCACTTGCTCACTGCCAACATCCACATTAGCATTGTCAAGCTAGCAGATACACTTTTCAAATTCACAGCGCAAGGATACATTAGCAATCCATTTGAAGATCAGCTGGACTAATGAGTGGAAACACAACAAATAACAAGGCCAGCAACACCAACAACACCAGCACCATCGACTGTCACAGACAAATAGCAAAACAAGAAACAACAGGAGGGATAGAAACAAAGGAAACATAAACAGTGATCAAAAGTGCCACAGAAGCAGCAGAAATCCCAGCAAGAAACACATAAACAAGTATAACTTCAGCAGAACACATAGACAAAACCAGTAGTAACTATTAGAAACAATACCTTCCACCAATAGCACCTCCATCAAGAATAATAGAGGCAATATCAATGACACCACCAGCAACTCCAGAATCAACAGTAGAGGAAACTGTTCACACAGTTTCAGGTTATTGGCGCAGTGTGGTATCAGCACTTCCAGTGCTCAATCTAACGCAATTGCATCAATCACCTAGTTCCTGTACCAACAGTACCTCTTATTTACCTTGTAACACTAGAAACAATAGCATTAGCTTCATCAGCAGAGGCAGCAACAACACACTCTCCAATCAGCAAGCCAAACTCCCATCAGAATCCACCCTGCCATTCAAGCAACAACAACGATATAACACAACATCCTCATTGCCACCACAACATGAAAAACAACACCAACCAAATGCAGCAACAACAAACTTAACAGCAAAAACAGAACCACAAACAGCAGACACAACCAGCAACAACAACATGAAGGCCAGGAATTAAGTCAGCTAACATTCACAAGAAGAGCAAAACTCAGAGACAAACGGACTCGGAGAATCAGCAGCAATTTGCACAAGCAGCAGGATTTCCCCACTTCCAGTAGAGAATGCCCCTATGCAGATTATACTGCCAAAATCCTCAAAGGCACAAGAAAACCATCTCTCACTCACCCAGTAGGATTAGAAACTTTTGTTTTTTGTACAGTCAACCTAGACTTACTTCCCATTATTTTTGTACATATGACTACCTATCACTTTTACAAGAAAGATAGTCATTACATCAATTTAGGTCTGACATGCCCTACACATTCAGATGCTCTGAATCACCAAGTGTGGAGCATCAATCATCAATTAACCCCTAGTCACTTCCTAGGTAGCTTTAGTAAACGCTACACAAAGACTAGATTCATGTACTTTTTAGGGGAGGTAAGGCTCATGTCCCCCTCCTTTTCTATGTATTTTGTCTATTACTAATCAATAAAAATCATATTTACCAAAAAAAAAAAACTAAAAGCGGTTGAATTTATAAAACAGTGGAAAACAACATGACTGGATTCAAGTAATGAATCAAAACAGTGAGGAAACAGTGATAAATACCCCCCGAAGGGTTCAAATAACCGGCACGAGGCCCAAGTACGACAATCATCCCAAATCATGATGATATCAATAAGTTTTCAATCAAATACGTAGTAAAAATCATCAATCGGGATGGACCAAGTAACAATACCTAGTAGTAAACGACCCCACGCTCATCATCGAGCGCGTGTCTCACCTCAATATAGCACTACGATGTGCAGTTTGGGGTTTCAAACCCTCAGAACATCGTTTACAATCAGTACTCACCTCGAACCGGCTAAATTCTTAGCCCGCGACGCCTTTGCCCTTTGAATTGGCCTCCGTGCGCGTCAAATCTATCCAAAATTAGAACTAATATGTCACAATATGCTGGGTAACAAGGCCCACACGAAAACAAACAATAAATACTAAGAAATCCCGAAATTAGAAAAACCCGAGCCTCAGGCCCACTTCTCAACTTAGTAATTTTCACATCAACGGGTTCCTTATCTCCCCACGAGTTCAACCATACAAAATTTATCGAATTCTGACATCGGTTCGACCTCCAAGTCTTAACATCTAAGGTTAAGGGTTTTTCACAAAGTTCCCAACTTAAATCATCAATTACATTCTAGAATAGCAATAGATTCGGGTAAATTGACCAAGATTGATTTAGGAATACTTACCCCGATGTTTCCCTTGAAAATCTCCCAAAATCCCTTCAATATTAGTTGCAATCCAAGTTCTATGGCTCCACTTCTCAACTTAGTAATCCAAATTTTGCCCAAAACACTGTCTTGTTCTGCGATTTCAATGTAAGATCTGCGTCCGCATGTTAGAAATGCAACCGCATTTCTGAAATGTACTTTGCCCAGAAATCTGGCTGGGTTTGCGATCTCTTTGAGAGATATGCGGTCCGCATTTGAGAAATGCGACTGCATTCTCGGCATCTGGTTTTTCTGCAAGTTTTTTTTCCAACGATGAAATAGTCCGTTTAACCATCCAAAAACTCACCCGAGGCCGCTGGGACCTCAACCAGATATACCAACCTACCCCATAACATTATTCAAACTTGTTCCGATCTTCGGAACGCTCAGGACAACCTATCAACACCAATTCGTGTCGTATTCAAGCCTAAGGATTTTAAAAATCTTCTAAATCGCTTTTTTGATCTAAATCCAACCAAACCACGTCCGAATGACCTAAAATTTTTCACACAAGTCCTAAATCACATATCGAAGCTGTAGCAACTTTCGGAATTCCATTCAGACCCTCGGATTAAAATCTCGCCTATCAACCGGAAATCGCCAAAATTCTAACTTCACCAATTCAAGCCTAATTCTACACGGGACTTCCAAAGCCAATTCCGATCACCCTCCTAAGTCATAAGTCACATCCTGAAACTAATCGAATCATCGGAATTCACATTCGAGCCCTCTAACTCATAAGTCAACATCCGGTTGACTTTTACAACTTAAACCTTCTTGAAAGAGACTAAGTGTCTCATTTCTTACTAAATCTACTCCGAACGCACCTATTCAACGTGATTACATTAAACACGGATAACGAGGCATAATAAGGTAGAAACAGGGAAAACGGAGCGGTAACTCATGAGACGACTGGCCGGGTCGTCACATTCTCCCCCACTTAAACAAACGTTTGTCCTCGAACGAGTTAAGAAACGTACCTGAAGCCTCAAATAGGTGGGGATATCTGCTCCACATCTCTTGCTCGGTTTCCTAGGTAGCCTCCTCTATGGACCGACCTCTCCACTGAACTTTCACTGAAGCTATCTCCTTGGACCTCAACTTCCGAACCTGGCGATCCAAAATCGCCACTGGCTCCACCTCATAGGTCAAATCATCATCCAACTGAATCGTGCTGAAGTCCAAGATATGAGACGGGTCCCCAATATACTTCCGGAGCATAGAAACATGAAATACTGGGTGTACACTCGGCAGACTGGGTGGCAAAGCAAGCTCATAAGCCACCTCCCCAACTCTCCGAAGCACTTCAAATGGCCCAATGAACCGAGGACTCAATTTCCCTTTCTTCCCGAATCTCATAACACCATTCATGGGCGAAACTTTCAGCAAGACCTTCTCGCCAACCATGTAGGACACATCTCGAACCTTCCTATCAGATAACTCTTTTGCCTCGACTGCGCTGTACGGAGCCTCTCCTGGATCACTTTCACCTTTTCTAGAGCATCTCGAACCAAGTCAGTCCCCAATAGCCTAGCCTCTCCGGGCTCGAACCAACCAACTGGAGATCTACACCGCCTCCCATACAAAGCCTCATACGTAGCCATCTGAATACTCGACTGGTAGCTGTTGTTATAAGAAAACTCTGCAAGCGGCAGAAACTCATCCCATGAGCCTCCGAAATCAATAGCACATGCCGGTAACATGTCCTCCAATATCTGAATGGTACGCTCGGACTGCCCATCCATTTGAGGATGAAATGCTGTGCTCAATTCCACCTGAGTACCCAACTCCCTCTGCACGGCTCTCCAGAACTGCGAGGTAAACTGGGTACCTCTATCTGAAATGATAGAAACTGGAACACCATGCAGCCGAACTATCTCTCGGATGTAAATCCTTGCCAATCGTTCTGAAGAATAGGTAGTACACACAGGAATGAAGTGCGCGGACTTGGTCAGTCGATCCACAATCACCCAAATAGCATCGAACTTTTTCAAAGTCCGTGGGAGTCCAACAACAAAGTCCATAGTGATCCGCTCCCATTTCCACTCGGGAATAGCTATCTGCTGAAGCAGGCCGCCCGGCCTCTGATGCTCATATTTTACCTGCTGGCAATTGAGACACCGAGCCACAAATCCCACAATATCTTTCTTCATTCTTCTCAACCAGTAGTGTTGTTTCAAGTCCTGATACATCTTTGCGGCACCCGGATGAATGGAATACTGCGAGCTATGGGCCTCCTCCAGAATCAACTCCCGAAGCCCATCCACATTGGGCACACAAATCCGGCCCTGCATACTCAACACACCATCATCGCCGATGGTCACATCTTTAGCATCATTATACTGAACTCTGTCCTTAAGGACAAGCAAATGCGGATCGTCATACTGTCGCTCCCTGATGCATCATATAACGAATATCGAGATATCACGCAAGCCAACACCCGATTGGATTCTGAGATGTCTAGTCTCACAAACCTATTGCCCAAGGTCTGGACATCGACTGCGAGAGGTCTCTCCCCAACTGGAATGTATGCCAAACTCCCCATACTCACTGCTTTTCGGCTCAAAGCATCGGCCACCACGTTGGCCTTTCCCGGATGGTATAATATAGTAATATCATAATGCTTGAGCAACTCCAACCATCTCCGCTGCCTCAAATTAAGATCCTTTTGCTTGAACAAATGTTGAAGGGTACGATGATCCGTAAACACCTCACAAGATATTCCATACAAGTAATGCCTCCAAATCTTCAATGCATGAACTATGGTAGCCAGCTCCAAATCATGCACGGGGTAGTTCTTCTCATGAGGCTTCAACTGACGAGAAGCATAAGCAATAACTCTACCCTCCTGCATTAGTACACAACCAATCCCAACTCTCGAGGCATCACAATATACGGTATACGAACCTGAGGCTGATGGTAGAACCAATACTGGAGCTGTGGTCAAGGCTGTCTTGAGCTTCTGAAAGCTCTCCTCGCACTTGTCTGACCATACAAATGGAACACCCTTCTGAGTCAATTTGGTCAAGGGCGATGCAATGGATGAGAATCCCTGAACAAACCGGCGATAGTAGCCTGCCAACCCAAGAAAACTACGAATCTCTGTGACTGAGGACGGTCTAGGCCAACTTTGGACCGCCTCTATCTTCTTTGGATCAACCTGTTTACCCTCGCTGGACACTACGTGTCCTCAGAAAGCCACTGAATTGAGCCAAAATTCAGACTTAGAGAATTTTGCATAGAGCTTTGCCTCCCTCAATCTCTGCAATACAACTCGCAAATGCTCTGCGTGCTCTTCCTGACTACGCGAGTACACCAGAATGTCATCAATGAATACCACAACGAGCGAGTCTAGATAAGGCTGAAATACATTATTCATTAACTGCATGAACGCTGCTGGGGCATTGGTTAGCCCGAAAGACATAACAAGAAACTCATAGTGACCATATCTAGTCCGGAAAGCAGTCTTAAGAATATTTGCATCCCTGATCTTTAACTGGTGATATCCTGAACGGAGATCAATCTTGGAGAACACTCGTGCTCCTTGAAGCTGGTCAAATAAATCATCGATGCGAGGCAAAGGATACTTGTTCTTGATTGTTACCTTGTTTAATTGCCTATAATCAATGCACATTCTCATCGTGCCGTCCTTCTTCTTGACAAACAGAACCGGTGCACCCCAAGGTGACACACTAGGCCGAATGAACCCCTTATCTAGGAGTTCCTAAAGTTGCTCCTTCAATTCTTTCAACTCTGCTGGTGCTATACGATACGGTGGAATAGAGATGGGCTGAGTGCCCAGCACCAGGTCAATACCAAAATCAATATCTCTGTCCGGTGGTATGCCAGGCACGTCTGCAGGAAATACATCGGGAAAATCCCTCACAACTGGAACAAAATCAATGCTTAGAGTCTCAGCTCCAACATCCCTCACAAACGCTAGGTATGAAAGGCAACCCTTCCCAACCATACGCTGGGCCTTTAAGAACGATATCACCCTACTGGGAACATAATCAGTCACGCCACGCCACTCGATCTGTGGCACACCCGACATAGCCAAAGTAACTGTCTTAGCATGACAGTCTAAAATAGCACGACATGGAGATAACTAATCCATTCCCAAAATGACATCAAAGTCTACCATGCTTAGTAGCAATAGGTCCACTCGGGTCTCCAGACCCCCAATAGTTACTACACACGACTGGTACATACGGTCTACAACAACAGTATCGCCCACCGGGGTAGACACATGAACAGGTAAAGCAAAAAACTCCCGGGGCATACCCAAATAATGAGCAAAATATGAGGACACATATGAATAGGTGGAACCGAGATCATATAATACAAAGGCATCCTTGTGGCAGACTGAAACAATACCTGTAATAATGGCATTTGAAGCACTGGCATCTGTCCTACCGGGGATAGCATAGAATCGAGCCTGGCGACCGCCTGCTCGACCTCCCCCTTTGAGGCGGCCTCTAGCTGCCTGACCTCCACCCCTAGCTGGCTGGGCGGGTGGTAAAGGAACTGGGGCAGAAGTCGAGGGTTGAACCCTCTGTTGGGACGATCTAGCACCACGATGAGGACAATGCCTCCACATGTGGCCCATCTCGCCACACTCATAACAGTTCCCTGGTGCTCTAGTAGATGCACTCGGAACAGAAGGACCCTGGGCTGACGGAGCATGAGCTGGAAGGGCGCAGAGTGATGACTAGCCCTGCTGCAACCCATGATAACCACGACCTGCAGATGCCCACGGTACTCTGGACGAGCTAACTGAGCAGGCCTGAAGGAACGACCTCTACCCTGCTGAAACTGGCCTCTCGAAGGAGCACCACTGTAACTACCTGATCCTCGAGGCCTCTTATCCGCCCTCTCCTCTCGCTCCTGACGGCGAACCGTCTCAATCTCGCGAGCTATATCAACCACCTCCTCGAAAGTAGCACCGAAAACTCTCTCCCTGGTCATAAGAATACGGAGATGATAGTTAAGGCCATCCACAAAGCTCCTGATCCTTTCACGATCAGTCGGAACCATCCAGACAGCATGTCGAGCCAACACAGAAAATCTTGACTCATATTGCGACACAGTCATACCCCCCTATCGCAGCCATTCGAACTGTCTACGCAGCTCCTCTCTGCGGGACTACGGCACATACTTCTCCAAGAAAAGAGCGGAGAACTGCTGCCAAGTAAGGAGGCGCTGCATCAACTGGCCTACGCCTTTCATATGCCTCCCACCAATTAAAGGCGGCTCCCATGAATTGAAACATGGTAAATGCCACACCACTAGACTCGAGAATCTCGCTGTCCAGAGTATTCGCTGATAGTTGTCAAGAAAACCCTAGGCATCCTCGCCCTCAGCACCACTGAATGACGGAGGCTGGAGTCTGCCAAACCTCTCGAGACAACGCTTCTCATCATCTGGCATGACTGGTACTATGAATTCCTGAGCTAGTGCAACCGGCTAGACTGGAGGTGCTCCCAGCATCTGAAGTCCCTGCACTACCTGTTCAGGTGTACGGGCAACAAGGGTCTGATTGCCTCCCCCGGCCTGTGAAGTAGTTGCGGCTGTGGTGGCTGAAATCGCCTGAGCCAGGCCAGTGCAAACAGATAATATCTGAGCCAAGGTCTCCTGAAGATCGGGAATAGCGATAGGCACAGCTGGTGCCTGAACAGGTGTTGCTAGAGCCTGTTCTTGAGCTAGGGTAGCTGGTGGATCAACAGGTGCTGCCCTAGCTGTTCTGCCTCTACCACGACCACGAACGGATCCTCGGCCTCTGGTGGTCTCAGTGGGTGGTACTGGTGGTCGTCCACCTCGTCCAGTAGTTCGCGGCCTCACCATATGTGAGAGAACAGGATAGCAGAAGTTTAGTGCTCGGATAAACAAGTTCGCACGACAAGAATTTCAAGAATATGGAGTTTTCCTAGAAAGGTTCTGCAGCCTCTCAAAGATAAGTACAGACGTCTCCGTACCGATCCGCAAGACTCTACTAAACCTGCTCATGACTCGTGAGACCTATGTAACCTAGGCTCTGATACCAACTTGTCACGACCCAAATCCCAAACCCGGTCGTGATGGCGCCTCTTGTGAAGACAAGGCCAGCCGATTCGAACTATAACTCATTTCAAGCAGTTAATACAGCACCTACATATTTTAATAACAGCAAATTGCGGAAACATAGCTAACTATCCCGACAACAGCCCAAACTAGGGTGTCACCATGTCATGAGCAACTAATGAAATCCTAATCATAAGATTACTATTACAATATCTCTGGCACAATTATTTGAAGAAAGTGGAAACAACAAGATAAAAGAGATACGGGGCTGCGGACTCCAACAGCTACCTCGTAGTCTCTGAATCACCACTCTGACAGTCGTAGTCAATGCCTCGGAGCGGAATCAATAACGCCTGAATCTGCACACATGGTGCAGGGAGTAATGTGAATACTTCTAACTCAGTGAGTAATACATATAAATAATGACTAAAAGTAAGGAAACACGTAAAGCACAAGGCAATGCATAATGAAGCAGTAAAACATCATTAAAAAGTAAATCACTGAGAAATCAAGCAACCCAGCTCTGGTTACCAGTTGCCATTGTTACCAACTGTAACATCCCTGGGCTCAGTATCATTTAAAAATCACGCCCCTCGGGCAATATCACAGAACAATATCATCTCCCCAGCTCTGGTTGCCAGTTGCCATTGTTACCAACTGTAACATCCCTGGGCTATATTTTCATATCACAATGGGTACCCTGCGGTCACTAGGGGTGTACAGACTCCGGGAGGGGCCCCTTAGGGCCCAAGCGCAATATCATATCTCGTGGCAGCGTGCCACCCGATCCCAATTACATCATATCTCGTGGTAGGCGTACCACCCGTTCCTTTTTACATTATATCTCGTGGTGGCATACCACCCGATCCCATACACATCATATCTTGTGGTAGGCGTACCACCCGTTCCCTTTTACATCATATCTTGTGGCAGGCGTACCACCCGTTCCCTTTTACATCATATCTTGTGGTAGGCGTATCACCCGATCCCATTTAAAATGTCATTTAAATCTCAAAACTGAGTAAAAGTGGCTGAATTTATAAAACAGTGGAAAACAACAAACTGAATTCAAGTAATGAATCAAAACAGTGAGGAAACAGTGATAAATACCCCCCGAAGGGATTAAATAACCGACACGAGGCCCAAGTATGGCAATCTGCCCAAAGCATGACGATATCAATAAGTTTTCAATCAAATACGTAGTAAAAATCATCAATCGGGACGGACCAAGTAACAATCCCCAGTAGTAAACGACCCCATGCTCATCACCGAGCGCGTGCCTCACCTCAATATAGCACTACGATGTGTAGTTCGGGGTTTCAAACCCTCAGAACATCATTTACAATGACTACTCACCTTGAACCGACTAAATTCTTAGCCCGCGATGCCTTTGCCCTTTGAATTGGCCTCCGCGCGCGTCGAATCTATCCAATATTAGAACTAATATGTCACAATATGCTGGGTAACAAGGCGCACGCAAAAACAAACAATAAATACTAAGAAATCCCGAAATTAGCAAAACCCAAGCCCCGGGCCCACTTCTCAAAACTTAATAATTTTCACATCAACGGGTTCCTTATCTCCCCACGAGTTCAACCATACAAAATTTGTCAAATTCCAACATCGGTTCGACCTGCAAGTCTTGAAATCTAAGCTTAAGGGTTTTCCACAAAGTTCCCAACTTAAATCACAAATTACATTCTAGAATAGCAATAGATTCGGGTAAATTGACCAAGATTGAGTTAGGAATATTTACCCCGATGTTTCCCTTGAAAATCTCCCAAAATTCCTTCAAGATTAGTTGCAATCCAAGTTCTATGGCTCCAATATTATTTAAGATGGCCAAGGTCCCTTCTTTCAGGAATTTGTCCACGAAAATGTCCTTTGGATATAGTTTTAAGGTTGATTTGCTATGATTTTGGGGTGTTTGGAGGTGTTTCTCTTCGTGGGTAACGAAAACGGGTTTTGTATGGCAAACGGGTACTGATTTCTATTTATAAAGGGGTCAAAAATTGAGACAAAACGCACCAGTCGGGCTTAAAATGCGATCGCATATCTGTCGCATAACAGATATGCGGTCCGCATTTTGGACGCAACCATCGCAGATTGAACCCTAGCCTTCATCGCAAATTCAGTGTGAGGCATGGATTGCTGTCCGCATTCCAAGAATGCGATCGCATTCTCTACCGCATTCTTGTCGTTAAAATTTTGCCCAAAACACTGTCTTGTTCTGCGATTTCAATGTAAGATCTGCGGTCCGCATGTTAGAAATGCAACCGCATTTCCTACCGCATTTCTGACATGAACTTTGCCCAGAATTCTGGCTGGGTTTGCGATCTCTTTGAGAGATATGTGGTCCGCATTTGAGAAATGTGACCCCATTTTCGGCATCTGGTTTTTCTGCAAGTTTTCTTTCCAACGATGAAATAGTCCGTTTAACCACCCAAAAACTCACCCAAGGCTGCTGGGACCTCAACCAGATATACCAACCTACCCCATAACATTATTCAAACTTGTTCCGATCTTCGGAACACTCAGGACAACCTATCAACACCAATTCGCGTCGGATTCAAGCCTAAGCCAGGTCCATACATCGGAGACAATTCTCGATATCAGAGTTGCTTCTTTTGC
Organism: Nicotiana obtusifolia; assembly: GCA_002018475.1. Lineage (NCBI taxonomy): Eukaryota > Viridiplantae > Streptophyta > Magnoliopsida > Solanales > Solanaceae > Nicotiana > Nicotiana obtusifolia. The sequence goes on along the minus strand of MCJB01022318.1, from coordinate 65,270 downwards.
AGCTAAAGGCATCATTCCCAGACTAAAGTCAGACACAAAGTCAGTCAAAACTTGTGAATTTATCGTTGTGCATGGTTTATACTCAATATCAAATTCACTAATTTCAACTGCTTACTTAGCCAATCGACCCTATAACTCAGGTTTATGAAGGACGTTCCTCAGGGGAAACATCGTCACAACAATTATCGGATGACACTGAAAGTAGGGTCTAATGAGGTGACTACGAGAGCTAGAGCCAACTTTTCTAGTGCAGATATCGTGTTTCTGCACTTGAAATTACTAACATAATATATAGGTAATTTCATTTGCTTTTCCTTGCAGACTAGAATTGTACTCACCGCAACTTTTGGTACCGCAAAATAAATTAACAAATACTCTTCAGTCTTGGTTTAGACATTAAAGGAGGACTGGATGAGTACTTCATTAAGTCTTTTTAATGCTTTCTGACACTCCAGTGTACATGTGAAGTCATTCTTTTTTTTTTAAATAATGAAAAGAATCGATGACACTTCTCTAAGGACCTCGATATGAATCTGCTAAGGGCCGCCAACTTGCCGGTCCACCTTTGCACTTCTTTTACACTCTTCAGTTGGTCAGGAATATCTTCTATGGCTTTAATCTTATCAACATTACTCAATACTTCTTTGGGAAACCAAGAAGCCTAGAAACTTCCCAGACCCAATTCCAAAAGCGCATTTCTCTGTGTTAAGCTTCATCTTGTACTTCCTTAAGATCTCAAATGTTTCTTGAAGATGGGTCAAATGATCCCCTGCACTGAGATCATTAACCAACATGTCATCAATATAAACTTCCATGGTTTTACCAATTTGTCATTCAAACATCTTATTAGCAAGCCTCTGGTAAGTGGCTCCGATATTTTTAAGCCCAAACGGTCTCCTATTGTAACAATATGTACCAAATTCTTTCAGTTGCATCCTAATTTGATTATATCCGGAGTATACATCAAGGAAACTCAATCATGCTCAGTCGTGGCATTGATCATTTGGTCAATGGGAAGGAATCCTTAAGGAAACCCTTATTTAAATCCTTTATAACGACCTGACCGGTCGTTTTGAGTACTAACGTTTGTTTCTGTGCTTCGATACTTTTCATAGCTCTATTTGATGATTTACGACTTGTGTGTGTGGTTCGCATCGATTACCGAAAATTTAAATGTGAATTTTTTTAAAAAAATATGATTTTTGACTTTAAAAATGACTAGAGAGCACGACCAACGTTTTTAGTAAACAACCTCGGATCGATGTTTTGATAAATACGGTAGGTTTGTATGATATTTTTGGACTTGTACGCATGTTTGGTTGGGGTCCCGGGTGACTCGGGCGTGTTTTAGCGCATTATGTGAAAAAATTAGAAAATTGAGTTTCAAAGTTAAAAATTAGAGTTTTGAAGATTGATTCTTGATATTTGATGTTATTTTGATGATTTGAGGTACAAACGAGTTAGTATGATGTTATTATACTTGTTTATATATTGGGATTGGAGCCCGAGGAAATCGGGTGAGTTTCGGGTGTGTTGCGGATAGTTTAGGCATAGATTTTGAAATCTATTGGTGCTGAGGGTCTGCAGATCTGACACTTGCAAGGTCCTGCTCGCAATTGCGAGCATAGCTTTTGCTATCAATTTATCACATTTGCGAATATGGGGCTGGCTAGGTGTCTTCACATTTGCGAGAAAAGTCTCACTTTTGCGGAGGTTGGACGATCGCATTTGCGATCCCTTTGTTCGCATTTGCGACCCCTGAGTGTTAAGGACAGCTTCGTATTTGCATAGCTAGGATCGCACTTGCGGTTGGGTGAACCTTCATAAAATGCGATGTTTCAGTCACATTTGTGATAATTCTTAGGCTTGGGCACCGATCGCAATTGCGATCAATGGTTCGCATTTACAACGATCGCACCTGCGAACAAGAGTTCGAAATTATGATACCTGCAACTAGGTAAAAGTGGGGAATTTTGGGACTTAGCTCATTTTACACCATTTTTCAACCCTCGACTCAATAGAGGCTATTTTTGAGAGGAATTTCTTCCCAAATTCATTGATAAGCAACTTTAACTTATTTTCAATCAATTTCAATTACATTTCCATGATTTTTAACATCAAATCTATAATAAAAATTGGGGTTTTTGCATAAAATTTATGAATTTTGTAAAATTAAGATTTAGCCTCAAATTTAGGTCGCATTTAAAAACAAATCACATATCCGAGCTCAGAGGTGAATTTGTAATCGTGATTTGGTCCGAATCTCATATTTTGACCACGTGGGCCTGGGTTGACTTTTGTTAACTTTTTGAATTATGATCAAAATTGAACTTTTTTCATTCTTGGGTAGTTCTTAAAGCTTGTTTTGTATTGTGTGAACGTATTTGGCTAGATTTGATTGGTTTGGAGGCTTGTTCTAAAGGGAAAGTTGTGGTTGATTGTTGACTTGTTTCCGGAAAGAGGTAAGTGTCTTGCCTATCTTTGTTGAGAGAATTTTTCATACTAAATGATATTGTTTGCTACAAATGGGGGTGATGCATATACAAGGTGATGAGCGTATATGCATGTGCAAGGGTTTTTATGCTTGGAAAGGGAGATTATATGCTTTTGTGCCTTGTTGAACTTGGTGATCTCTTGACTTATGCTTCATTTAATTCTATGATTGATAAATTCAATTATCTGTGTCAAAAAACATGTTTGAACATAATACATCTTGAAAGAATTTAATGTGCTATTTCTAAAACTATTTATGTACTTAATTTGATCGTAGCATCATGATCACCCATCTATACCTGTTATGTCATGCTACTTGAGCTTCTTTATCCGTAATAAGAGATAATGATTGGGACCTTAGGGATATGTTTAGCACGATGGGTATTAGGTTGATATGATGTTGGCACGATGAATATTGCCGTGCGGTGTGAGATAAGATTGGCTGGTTGGTTGTTATCGTGTGAGAAGAATGGGAGTTGGATTTTTGTTATGATTACTCGTTCATTAAACACTTACATGTCCGCTACTTTGGTTTCTATTGATGTTTGTTGTTCTGTATGTTACTTTCACATTTGTGTTCCTTTTGTAGTTGCCTCCGTGTTTCCTATTTGGCTTGTTACCATTATATGTATATTTCTATCTTGTCTATTCTGTTACACCTACGTTTCTACTTGATTTTCTTCTACTACATGCCCTTTTCGAATTTATGCCCTTATTTGTTATTGGCCCTTACATGTTACATGCCCTTATTTGTTACGTGATTTACTCATTAAATGCCTTAACTTGGTACATGCCTTCACTTACTTCATGCCTTCACTTAATACATGCGTTCACTTAACATACGCTTTTACTTGCTACATGCCTCTACTTGTTACATGATTTCACTTATTAAATGCCTCTACTTGATACCGGTTTATATCTTGCCATACACCTTTACTCGTTTATGTGGTATTCTTCTATGCTTAGTCAGATTGGGTGACTTTTAGATTGGTTGTGTGTTTATGCTTTGTGGAAGCTTTGTCATTATATATGGAACATTAGCTTTGGGATTATGTGTTGCCCATCTTACTTTTGTTTGGGTTTGTATTTTCTAGTTGAAATCCACATGTTAGTTTTCTTGTTTTAGGATCGGATTGTATGCCGCAACAATAGTTATTGATATTGGGATCGGATTGCACGTCGCAACAGTATTTACTAATATTGGTAACGGGTTGCACGCCGCAACGGTATTTGTTAGTAATGTTTGGTTATGATCCTTGAGTGTGCTTCATGATTATTGTTTCCTTCGTAAAATGGTTATGGGGTTATGTCTTGTTTTCCATGTCTGTTAACTTCCTCCATAGCTCTCCATTTAATGCTCTTACTACTATTTGATATATCTCTTGCCACATTTTTCTTGCTTATTATCTGCACAGGCACATAGTTAGTGAGTATCTTTCGGCTTAAAACCTAATCACTACTTCACCGGGGTTAGTCAAGATACATACTGAGTACATGGGGTCGGTTGCACTCATACTACACTTCTGCACCTTGCGTGCGGATCTTGGAGTTGCGTAGTTGTGCAGGACGAAGCCTTCTATTGAAGATGTTCCAGCATTCCAGATTCAAGTTACTTCTTGCTCATGGTAGTTTAGAACTTCAATTCTGTTTATGTAAATTTCAGACAAATGTTGTACTTATTCTTCATATCGATTTTGTAAATACAAATCATAGTAGCTCATGACTTGTACTACCAGTCCTTGAGGTAGTTGTATTGAACTCGGTTGCATATATATATATATATATGTATATATATATGATCTTTTTCTCAGTTTAGTAGTAACTTATATTGCTTGGTTTTACGTAGGGGGTTGGGTTAAGTGCCATCACGACTTGGTGAGGTTTTTGGGTCTTGACATCCTTATAATCTATAAAAATTCTAAATTTATTATTTTTTAGGGTACAACTATTATGTTTGCTAACAAATCAGGATAACTTACTTCATGTATTGAACCTATATTTAGGAACCTGAATATCTTATCTTTTACAAACCTTTTTCTGACCTCGACTATCAGCCGCTTCTTCTGCTTTATCGAAGGAAATTAGGATCTAAACTTAGCTTATGGACAATCACTTCTAGTGGAATATATGTCATATCTAAATGAGACCACGCAAAACAGTTAATGTTAGTTTTAAGAAATAAATAACTTTAAGCCTGAGTTCGGAGCGTAACCTGTTCCCAAGTAAACCTTTCTTTTTGGGAATTTCATGAACAAAGAGATTCGTTTAAGCTCTTCTAGGGTTGACTTTGTTGTGTCCGTTTCTTCTGGTACCTAGAAAGATTTAGGCACTTGGTAAATATTTCATGTGTCCTCCTCATTATCGTTTTCTGCTGGGACTGAAACAAAAATTGACACCAGTTCTTGTAATTGCTATCTATTGATTCCTTCTGCCTTACTGCTAGACAAAGTGACATCATTCATCTCCCTTATAGCAGGTTAATCACCTCTAATCTCTTGATCCTATTTTTGATGTCGAGAATTTTAACAATTGGCAATAAGTAAATAGCACAACATTCATTTCGTGGATCTATGGTGTCACGACTCAAAATCAATCTAGTCGTGATGGTACCTAAGCCAACCTGCTAGGTAAGCCAAATAACATTCAACACAATTCAAATGAGAATAGTAAGAGGCAATGAACAAAATACTGTACTTTTATACAAAATTCCAAGGATAGGTAGTACAAGTCATGAGCCACTAAGACTTAGATTTTCAAAGATGGTATAAAATAAATGCAATATCTATTGGAAAATACATAAACATAATTCAAATCTAAAACTACCAAGGACAAGTGGTAGCTAAATCCGGAAGGGAGATTCATCTTCAGTGCCAGCTCCCGTCATCCACATCATCTTAGCTCCAAGATCTACACGCAAGGTGCAGAAGTATAGTATGAGTAGAACCGACCCCATATACTCAATAAGTAACAAACCTAAACTCAGATTGAAAGCAGTGACGAGCTTACAAGATGGTCAGAGTCCAACATCAATTGTCAATAACAACATGAGATATGATAATGTCGGAAATGGTAAATAACTCAGAAAATATCATGCTCGGCTCGATCACAATTACGGAAAGTAGACATACATTTCAAGTATAACAGACAAAGTCCTAATCTTACTACTTAAATCAATTAAGCATGAGCTTATCAAAAGAACTGTATTTCCCAATCCACAATACCAGATAAGACCTTATGTTTACTAGTTAGCATGAGGAAAGATACATCTCTATGCCTACATATCAATATACATATCAAGTCATCAAATGTCATATACCGTATAGCATGAGAAAAATAAATCTCTATGCCTACATGTCAAATATACATGTTAAGTCATCAAATGTCATATTACTGTCTAGCATGAAGAAAATACATCTCTATGCCTACATGTCAAATATACATATCAAGTAAATAATTTCACACTGCTATCATCAAGTACACTTAACACATTCAAGGTGCCTGGCTAAAATGCCTCACTTCATCACACACTATCACTCAATAGTGTACGGGTGCTTGGCTCAAAAGCCCCTCACCAAAGCACGTGTATATATCACTATTCCTTCGCCCACAGCTGGCATGTTAGACTCCGAAGGGGCGGATCCTGCCCAAGTGCTAATCATAAGCCAATATGGCATGTTGTGGCGTGCAACCCAATCCAAATAACAATAAATCCATTATGGCATGTTGCGGCGTGCAACCCGATCTAAATAACAATAAAGTCAATATAGTCTATTGCAGCGTGTAACCCGATCCAAATACATGGATGTATAGCCCACATCAATCAATGAACTCTCAAGTCTCAAGGGTTCACAATCTTATAGAACTCAGCCCAAACAGTATCACATACGAAAGTCAATAACAACATGTGATGTATGAAATAATTTGATATACAGAGACTGAGATATGACTTGAAAATGAGGAATCATGACTGAGTAAATAACCGCGGTTACAACATACCGCTCAAAACAATAGGAATTGCTCCATTGTGTCTCAACCAAATAAGCACATAGCCTAGATATGAGTTTTAACATGAATCATAGCTCAAATAATCAGGCGAGTAAAGAAAACATGGATATAATAAAGCATGACAGTAAAACAAGTCCGATAATAGTCTAAAGTCCACTCGAGTCATGAATACCCTGGTGCAAGCACGCACGTCCATCACCTAGCATGTGCGTCACCCCAACACATTTCATAAGCCAAATAAAATACCGAGCAAGCCAAAAAATACTTTACCAATGCCATCCCACGCGAATCAACCTCTGAACGGCTTAAAACTAGCCAAAAGAAACTCAAAAACATAAAATAATGCTTCTGCAATTGGTTCCAAGAAGCGCACATGTGCACCTGCATCTGTGACCCAATTTCGCATATGCGCTCTCGCTCTTGCGCTCACTCAACCGCATCTGCAGTTCCTCCCTTACCCAACCAACTTCGCTTTTGCGACAAAAAATCTGCATCTGTGACCATCGTACTTGTGCTAGAAATTCCGCTTCTACGAACATACCTGACCGTCCAAAATGCGCTTCTGCGGCTCCGCACCTGGGCTCATACCTCCGCAGGTGCGATCACACCAAGACTTAGAATCTCATCAATGCCAAAATGATCCAAAATGGTTTGAAACCCATCCGAAACTCACATGATCCCCTTGGGACCCCATCCAAACATGACAACAAGTCCCAAAATATAACACGGACCTACTCGAGGTCTCAAATTACACATAACAACATCAAAACCACGAATAGTACCTCAAATCAAACTTAATGAACTTTTGAACTTTGAACTTCCAAAACTTGTGCCGAAACACATCAACTCAACTCGGGATGACCTCAAATTTTGCACACAAGTTCCAAATGACATAAGAAACCTATTCCAACTCCCGCAACAATAATCTGAATCCGATATCATCAAAGTCAACATCCGGTCAAACTTATGAACCTTTCAAACCTTCAAATGGTCAACTTCCGCCAAATAGTGCCAAAACCTTCTAGAAACATCCAAATAAAAATCCGGGCATAAGCCCAAGTCGAAAATCACCATACTCACCTAAAGGAACCATGAAAACTCGATCCAAGGTCAAATACACAAAAATTAAACTTGTTCAACTTGTCCAACTTAAAGCTTCCTATTTAATAATCATTCTCTAAAATCAATCTCGAACAACTCAAAGATCAAAACCGACACAAGTTGTTATACATCTTATGAAGCTACTCAAGACCTCAAACCATCAAACGAAGTGCAAATGCTAAAAATGACCGGGCGGGTCGTTACATTATCCTCCACTTAAACATACGTTCGTCCTCAAACGTGTCAAGAGTCATTCCAAAGCTACCAAATTACTGTATAAACTCATCACACATATACCCATGGGTGATACCACGTCACCACAATACATATAAGCCTGACAACACAACCTAACTTAATATCCCTACTTCAACCTTAGCCCATAAACCTTAGAATCAAATCTCCAATATACGGAATCCATTACCAGACCCGATTCTCACAAAACTCAGATCGAATAAAACCTTGTTCTAAACCTTCGTACACAACCAATGATGAAAGAAATAGGCAGAAGCTCATAACCACTCATCAGATCAACAAGTCGTGGAGCTTCCTCGTCCAATAAGAACCATTGCCAAATTCTAAGTTGACTAGAGATGTTATTCTTCCAAACATACCTTAAATCAAATCTGAAAACACTCATTCGAGGTACAATAACCTCATCTCTTCCAACACATGTTGCTCGAGACATGCCATACTAATACCATGAAGAACTATATACCATGCAATCCGTGCACCCAACAAGCAACAACCCAAATGCTCCCAATAATAGAAAGAGATTCAAATGAGAAAACTGTTACGTGAGCTCAACCAATACCACCACAAGGTGCAAGGCTATGAATCCATCTAACAGAGGAGAAACAAAACACACGGAATAGCACAAGGATCATATCCTAACATAACTCTGCTGCGATGGGTGACCCAATCCAAACACTGTCCACATGGAATACCTCGAGCCATAATGCTCACAATCAACAACCATGAACATATCAACAACAAACACGCAAAGTGGATGATCATAACCATGGAGAAACGGATAGAACAATATAGCACAAATAGGAAGACCATAACTAAGGTGCAATAAACCATTCAACACCCCAAGAGCCATTTCACTCGAATTCCACCACAAGGCATAAACAGAACTGCATCATGTGTATAATTAGCCAATAGTCTCACAATCCATTATAGCGTAAAAGAGTAGCACATGGAACATATAAGAACACGAATACAATCAACTCTAGTTGATGAGACACCCCTCAATGACAGCTGTGCTGAGGGAACAAACCTGATCTGATATAGAATACACATCCTACTTAGGCCTGCCAATGGGTCCCCAAACCAATTCTGATCCTCTCGAAACAGGTTGAAAACCTTTGCAAAGTTCCACTATAACCTATCCATACCACATACATCAGTTGTCTAACTTCGTTCATATCTTTAGAGTCCACAACCAAGGAATAGTCCACCTTAGAGACTTCTAGTCTCCAAATCACAAGTGTACAAAATTCTCCATATCTAATCCCGACTCGACCACTCAAATGAACTACACATCTCTCATGTATAATCAACTCATGAGAAATACTTCCATAATCCTTCTATGCTACATAGCAAAATCTGAACATCAGTTGTCGATCAATCAGGCGATTATTGTAATACTAGTCAAGCATCTGCAAGTCAAAACACAATGCCCTTCTGAAATGCACACCCATCTCAGGTGATACCAAATAGTACCAATGTCTTCCAAACATCTGAAACCGTCCGTGTTGTCTAAAATTCATGACCTTCCTTCGAAGCTAAACTACAAACTTGTACATGAACATCTCAATCCCACACGACGCACCACCTCTATTGTACAATCATATGAAAGCACAAGAATCTCATTATCAACTCTGAGTCACAAGGAGGATACATACTCAATAAGCATGAACCTACCACTAGACCCCCGTCCATGAGAAAATCAAAATGCATAAAAAATTCAACATGCCTGTAGAAAATATCTATCTCAAGCCGTGGTCGACACCATCGAGAACTCTTCGGAACCACATACACATAACCAAGCCATAAGAACTAAATCCCTCTAACTCAACCAAGTCCCGCAGGTTACCAAATCCAAGAGTATTGCCACAAAACACCCATAAAGCCTCACCACATCATAAGAACCAAAAGAACCGATCATAATCATTACCATGTTGATCCAACCTACTATCAAGCTGTCCTATCTCCCCGAGTTTCTTCCGTATTGCCTTCATGTTAACACTTCTCCTTGCCAGTACACCATGATACTTAGCCAAAGTTCACCACAAGAGATCCCAGCATGATACCACATCACCCAAAAGCCCATAAGGCACTATATTCCCTTTTAAGCACTCAAAAAAACCTCATTCCAGAAACCCATTCTAAAGAGACCTAATGTAAATATAATGCTATTTCTTTAACCTCTATAATATTGAAATGTAGAATCCATAATGATACAAATATACCGCGAGTCCTGACACCATCCAATGTGAATCTCAGATCTTAGCCATTTACAAATTCACAAATTCATCAAATACCACAAATGAATCTTAATCCCATTAGAACCTTCTCGAGAGTCATCCACCCTATTCTAATCTCAAACGCACCACCAAAACGAGCTGAATGAACTATTCTCCATTAGCACACAAACACCCAAAAGAAATAACCCCACCTTAATGTAACAGGGTGACTCCGTTTCCTTAGCACAATAAATCCATCACGAATAACATACTCAAATCATTCAAAGATTTTCATAGATCCATAAAGTGTAATACATCATGCATCCAAAAATTTCCTTGCTCAAGTCATCCTCAAAACCAACCTCTTCAAGTCACAACTGATCCTCAAATATGCCTCATACCGAAACCAATATAACGCATAATCATGCAATCTGATCGCCAATAGTAGACTCCCTCACTGGGCTCAAAGCCATAGAACATCACATCTGGTAACCCACAATACCCTTACTCCATTTCCGCCATAGGCCCGCATTGTAATTCAACTAAATCCTTCATAAGCTCATGTAACACAAATCATAAAATACCTCAAATCTTCTATTAAGCGCACATTCATTCTTGTGATAGTCAAGCTAATCTCCTCAAGTGATCCAAACTCAATTGCAACAGATATAACCAACTGGTAGAAGAAAATTCTCCACAGAAACATCACAGGGATCACACAACCTCAGAACATCTCGTAAGAGATAACCCACCTACTTAGCCTCAAATTAGAATCACTCAATGACACTATTATGGTCACAATTACTATGCAATCAGTCAATCCTATCACGTCTGAATTCATCAACCAGACGTAAGAATACACTTCATTCAACAAATGAACAACTGAAATATCCCTAACACACTAGTAACTCAAGATTGTACAACACATAAAGACATAAATCAATCATCCATAGTCCTCTCGCATCCCAAGCGAAGTTCTTCTCCTCACATCCAAACCATTTAAGGACATTCAGTAGTCATATAGTACTCGTCACAACAGTTATCTAATCACTCACTGAGCCAACAATCTCATTCTTAAGTACACTACCGGACATATAGGTTCAAAAGCACATACTCACACAACTGAAACCACCAAGCTTAAGTGGCGGTCTGAACCTAGCCACAAGTTTTTCAGACTGGCCTATCGCCAAAACACAGAAAATACATCTTGCACCTCATCCATGGAATCACAATCCATCCATGCACAGCTGATATAGGGTGCTCAACATAACACACGAGTGAATGTAAAGTATTCAAAGAGATACACTTAAAGCGGAATTAATGTCGCACGATAAGGAAAGAAAGATGGAAAATTTTCCTACATGCCTTGTAACTTCTCGAAGATAGGTATTGACTTTATCATACCGATCCGCAAGACTTTACAAGACGCTTGCTCATGACTCATAGAACCTATGAACCTAGAGCTATGATACCAACTTGTCACGACCCAAAATCTATCTAGTCGTGATGGCACCTAACCTGACCCGCTAAGTAAGCCAAATAACATTCAACACAACCCCAAATGAGAATAATAAGAGCCAATGAGTAAAATATTGTACTTCTGTACAAAATCCTAAGGATTGATAGTACAAGCAATGAGTGACTAAGACTTAGATTTACGAAGCTGGTATGAAATAAAATACAACATCTGTTTGGAAATTACATAAACAGAATTCAAATATAAAACTACCAAGGACTAGTGGTAACTAAATCTGGAAGGCGGGTTCAACTTTAGTACCAGCTCCTGTCATCCACAACATCTCAACTCCAAGATCTACAAGCAAGGTGCATAAGCATAGTATGAGTACAACAGATCTTATGTACTTAATAAGTAACAAACCTAAACTCAGGCTGAAAGTAGTGACGAGCTCGGAAGATGGTCAGAGTCCAACATCAATAATCAATAAAACATGAGATATGATAATGCCGAAAATAGTAAATAACTCAAAAAATATCATGCTCAACTCCATCACAATTACGAAAAAGTAGGCATGCTTTTCAAGTATAACAGACTAAGTCCAAATCTTACCACTGAAATCAATTAAGCATGAGTTTTATCAAAAGAATTGTATTTTCCATTCCGCAACACTAGATATGACTTTCTATTTACCAATTAGCATGAGAAAAGATACATCTCTATGCCTACATGCCAATATACATGTCAGGTCATCAAATGTCATATACCGTCTAGATTGAGAAAAATACATCTCTTTGTCTACATGTTAAATATACATGTCAAGTCATCAAATATCATATTACCGTCTAGCATGAAAAAAATACATCTATATGGCTATATGTCAAATATACATGTCAAATAAATATTTTCATAGTGTTATCATCAAGTACACTCACTCTCAGCACACTCAAGGTTCCTGGCTCAAATACCTCACTTCATCACACACACAATTACTCAGCATTGTAGGGGTGCCTGGCTCAAAATCCCCTCACCAAAGCATGTGTATATATCACTGTGCATACTCCCACAGCTGGCATATCAGACTCCAAAGGGGAGGATCCTGCCCAAGAACTAATCATAAAACAAATATGGCTTGTTGCGACATGCAACCCGATCTAAATAATAATAAAGCAAGTATGACATGTTGCGGCGTGCAACCAAATCGAAATAACAATAAAGCCAATATGGCCTGTTGCGACATACAACCAGATCCAAATAACACTCATAACACGGCTCTACGACCCATATAAGTCAACAACCTCTAAAGTCTCAAGGGCTCACAATCTCATAGAACTCAGCCCAATCAGTATCACATACGGAACACAACAACAACGTGTGATGTATGAAACAATTTAATGTATAGAGACTAGGATATAACATGCAAATAAGGGAACATGACTGAGTAAATAACTGCGATTACAACATACCGCTCAAAACAGCTGGAATTGCTCCATTATGTCTCAACCAAATAAGCACATCGCCTAGACATGATTTCTAACATGAATCATAGCTCAAATAATCAGGCGAGTAAAGAAAACACGGATATACTAAAGCATGATAGTAAAAAAAGTCTGGTAATACCACTCGAATCGTGAATACCCCGGAGCACACACGCACATCACCTAGCATGCTCGTCAATTACCCTCGAATCTAAGTTTAGATATGTTACTTACCTCGAACAAGTCAAATCTAATACTGAGTAAGCACCAAAGAATACTCTAGAAACGCCATCCCGCACGAATCAACCTCCAAACGGCTCTAACCTAGCCAAAAGAAACTCAAAAACATCAAATAATGCCATAGGACACAAATTCAAGCGATAAAGGTCGAATTATTAACCAAATACTCAAAGTCAACTAAAACGTCAACCCGGGCCGTACCTTGGAACCCGACAAAACTCAAAAAGTCTGATAACCCATTCGAATACGAGTGCGACCACACTAATTTTCCTCAAAGCTGATTCCAAATCGCTATTCAAAACCCAATTATTCACTTTAGAAAAATTTAGACAAACCCCCTACCCCTCCC
>MCJB01022318.1:3626-42966 GCA_002018475.1 Nicotiana obtusifolia | reverse complement strand
GAATTGGTCGATGTGTGAAGTGTCCAGAAAGGGTTCTAAGGCAGCTATGAAGGACAAGTTGTGGGAATGCCTCAATGTTTTGAGCCTCTCAATGGCTCCAGAGGTTCTGATACCTCTGACGTTCCATATGAGTGTGCTAATCATCAAAACTGGGTAGGGGGTTGATTTTTGATGGTATGCTGCTGCTCCTAGCAGCTCTACTCCTTGTTAACCTGGGCGATGGGTGATAAGATCTGGGGAATAAGCCATGGTTGTGGATTATATCCTGTTCATACTGTCCCCCGTTGAAGGTATCTATTAGGAGGTTACAATGTTGATCCTCCTCAGATGCCTCACTGAGGTCAGTATCTTCCTCAACTGTTCCACTCATTTCGTCTTCAGAAAGGATGGGTCTGTATTCATCGAAGACATAAGAGTGTTTGTTGGGCGGGCACAATTCAATGGGGTCTATGGTTGGAATTGTGTTTTGGTGTTGTGGAGGTGAGGGTGCTTTTTCATTAGTTTCTTCCTCTTGCTCTTGAAGCAGAGGCTAAGCCAATGAGAGATCTGAGACAGTGTCCTTGTAGGATAGTGACTTAGCTGCAGGAGCATCCTGTGCTTTATTTGTTAACTGGGCAGTTGGGCTTTGTACCAAAGGAGTGGAATGCTAGGAAGTTTCTGCAGGTTCACTGATTGTGATTCCTGCATTTTGCTTCCTTGCCTTCCTCTTTTTTTGGCTTGGTTTGTTTTTGGATTTTGGGGATTGAATGCTAAAGTCGGGCATTGCAGGTGCTTTTCCCTTTGCAAACCTCTTCATAGCATCACTTGTTATATCAGGCAAATCATCATCCGTGCTAGGTATCTCACAGACTACTTCTTCAGTGTCATTTCCTGTTATAGGGGGAGTAATGGAGGGTGAAGTCTGGCTAGGGTCAGCCCTTTGTGACTCAGCACACTCATGCGAAACATGAGGAATCCCCTCCCCTGTTGTTGCCCCGTCCTGTCCTAGACTAGGGTTACCCTGACATTCCTCCTTTCCTCCATCAACTTCATTAGCAGTAGATATAGTAGAAACATTGTGGGGTTGGGGGGCAACAGTTAATACACTAGAAACAACAAGAGGGGTATGGGATTGGGAAGTGCCATTTTGATGTTTTACAATATTATTTTCGGAACTTACCTGAGTATGAGTACAGAGAATACCTGACTGTGTAGCTTGACTGGATGGCTGATTAGGTGCTTTGCTGAGTTGTCCTTCTTTTTGCTTGGGCAGGTAAATCTGTTGTTGCTGCTTGGTCTGGTTGTGGCCTCTAGAATTTCTCTTCCTTTGCACTTGCTAGTCATCATTTGATGGAGCAGCTCCTGAGGTTTGGTTTTCTGCACTCTTTTGGTGTTCTACCACATTTTGCTCTTTGTTTTGAAGGTTTTCTTGCATCTGTAGTGTGGCATCCTCTGTTCTTCCTTTTTGCTGGGATGTGGTTGCCTTATTTTTGTTAATCCTTCTCTGATTCTCTTCATGCTTCTTTTTTACTTGGCAGGCATGAGTTGAATGACCCTGATATTTGCAATGTGTGAGTAGTCTGGGATGTTATCATATTGAATTTCCAGCCACTGACCATCACCATTAGCATCTTCGTCATAGCCTAGCCACACATGTGCTGGCCTTTCTTTGGTGAGGTCGGTTTGAATTTTGACCTTTGCGATGCTCCCTCTGGTTTTCTGGAATGAGGCCAGGTCAAGGAAGAGAGCTTTTCCTATTGGTGAGAGCAGAGGAGTGAGTATTTCCATGTAGTACAGATGCCATGGAAGCTCAGGAATGACTACCCAAACTGGGACAATTGCTTCCAGCTTCATCATTTGACCTTGTATGTACATGAATTGTTTGGTCCACTGTAACATGATCATACTCATTGTCGAGGTCAATATAGACTGTCCTTGCATTGAAGTGTGCAATTTTGACTGCTCCTCTGAGTTCTGTCTGGCTATGAAGCTTTTCCTAATGACTTCCATTCTTGGCATTGTGTTGAGGAATTTTCCTACCACTGTGTATTTGCATCTCTCTGCAAATTTGATCATATAATCTTCTCTTTTGAATATGACAGCTGGCTTTCCTTGCTTTGTTGTAATGACCGGAGGGGTGAATTGAATTGGAGTTATCTCAGCTTCATGTCGGGCTCTCAATCGGGTAACATAGGATTGAGTAACAGTGGGAGGGGGAGGTGTTGTACTGTTTTGAATTTTCCCTCTGTTATTAGTGTTGGATGGTGGAATTGGCTTGTTGGTTGGTGTATTCTGAATTGTAGGTGTGACAGTTGGTTTGGATGTTGCTTCTTTTGTTGAAAGGTTAGATGGTTTTTTGGGATGTATAGGTTTGTCAAAATTGGAAGACACTTTGATTGAAGTAGGAAATGAAGTTACTGGTTGTTCCTTGGTTTGCTTCTCCTTAATTGATGTGGGCAGTGGGGTGTCTTTGGCTTGTGCATGGTCATCACTCTGTCGAGCTATGTGTGTATGAGCTTCAAAACTAGTCTTTTTACTGTGACTTGTGGAAGCATGAGAATTAGGTTGAGCTTGTGCTTGTGGCATTTGCATTAGTGATCAGCAGGTCTGCTTGCCTGATGACTGGAAAGTATGTGTGCCACTGGTGCACTGTTAGGGGGCTGGATTTTCGTTGCAAGTTGCTGATAAACTTGGCTACTGCTCCATGAGTTTTCTTTGCAATACCCACTGCACTGGCATCTTTGGTAGGATTTGTAAACTCACGTGAAGTAGGATTTGAAGCAGTTAGAGTTACCTGTGCCTGCACTATGCCACTGTCAACATGCGACACTGCTGGGAAGGGGAGGGCAGCATGATCGTCAATTTTTTGTTGCGCTTTTTGTATTTTTTCTTGACGACACCTTATGACTTGGAGAAGATTGAGGAGTACCCTGGCCAGTAAATTGAGCTTCTTTATTGATTTGGCATTTGGTCGAGCACTTGGTGTGCGCGACACTATCAACTCCTTCTCTTGCAATGTTGTGGAGCTCGGCTCAACGAAAACTAGAATTGGAGTGTGGGAAACAGTCTCCTGAGTCTCAGGAGTCGAATGACATTGGTTTTGGACCAATTGGTTAGGTGTAGTACCAGTCGCCACCAATTGGTGTGTTCTTGGACTGTTCAGGTGGTCGGAGCCATCAATTCCGACGGTGGGTTGCTCTGAAACTTGGTGAGGAAGTCGAAATAGCCTTGGAGATGAAGTTCCAGTCCTTGGAAGGAATCGATTTGGTTCAGATTCGAGCAAGCAAATTTCAGAAGTTCCCAGGCGATCAGATGCTATAGTGATCCCGATCGTGTTTTGAATGTCTGTAGCTACTGGATTAATCGTTTGGGATGATGTTTGTTGGGGGAGATGTGTCGTGAGGAGGGGGTTCTTTTGGGACAAATCCGGTGGCTTTTCACCACCGGAAGAGGGAGCATCGACCATTTGAAATCAGGCGCAGTACTGTTCACGTCTATCGCCTTGTACGGAGAGAACAACGAGAGCTCTTTGGTAACAGTGTTCCGAAACACTTGAGTTGCCGAGTTTCATTCACAAAATCCCATGAAAATCACCTCAAAACCATCTTAAACAGCTGCTAATTCCACCCGTTCGAGAGCTCCGGTTGTCGGTTCTGTTTGAAGTCGCCGGCGAAGTTCTCCGTGCCCGGTCCAACTTGTTCGAGTTCTCTCTTCGAGTTTACAATTTTTGTATTCAATTAATCTTCATGTATATAAAAAGGTCCGTTATTTTTGTTCCTTACTACTTTTTTTCTAATTTACACGTTGTCATTAATCCTTTGTTGCATTACTTTATTTGTTGTTTGAGTTAGTGTATAATCCATTCTCCAATTTTTGTATTTTGTCATTTTTTTCACTATTACTGCGTTTCCGTACCCCCATATTTGTTTAGTGACTACATGAAACTGTACTATTGTTTCCTTTAATTTTCCTTATTATGATGTTGATTAGTTTGTTAGCTTTGATTTCTTATGCAAGGACGTATTTTTATGTTTTAATGCAAACACCTGGAAAGCAAGAAGTTGCTAGGCAGAAGTTTAAGGTATGGGCTTTTATATTGGTTATGAGTTTAATCTCGAAGGGAAAGAAATTTTGGGCTTGTGCCCATTTTCATAATGACATATTGTTGATCCATTTTTAGAGTTATCCCATTTCCATGTTATTCTATAAGCTAGCCTACATATTTTCATAATTAATCCACTTGATGCTCTACAATAATGTTCATAATCTATAGCCTTACATTAATCTTAAATTAGTTTAGGAAAATGACTCATAAACATCGCTAGCATGCTTTTAGGTACGATTAATAATTAATTATTATAGTTATTGGTAAGGTTCCCGTGGCATGACTCTGATACGTAATCCCAAAATTCAAGTTCGCGTTTACGCGACTTGACCCTACAACTTTAAATAATAATAAATAGGTTGTAAATTGCGAGTGCATTTCACGTGGCATAATTTTCAATGAGTATAAAAACAACAAGTGCGCAATAATGCAACTTGTCCAAGATGAGTTCCATGACTACTTAAAACACACAATTAAAAGCGGTACAAAAGCGAAAATGCATAAAAGGTTCTAAAACAGGTAATAATCTATTTTAATTAAGCCAAGTGTAATTGGTAAAGTGCCCGTGATAAAATCACGGAATTCGGGAGTTGCTCACACCTCCCGGGTTAATAGAATTCCTTACTCGATCTTCTATGTTTCGCAAACCGTAAAACATAGTCAAATTTCATTGAACCAGGATTTATAATAATTGGTGACTTGGAATACCGTAATAAATAATTCCAAGTGGCGACTCTATTAAATTTATTAAATCAATCCCTTTTCATAATATCACTTAAAGTAGAAAAATGCATTTCCCCGTAAAAAGAAGGTGTGACAGCTCTGGTAACTCTGCTGGGGAAACGAACCCAGAACTTCTGGTTCAGGGGTCAAAATTCGAGCACAAAATAACTGTTATACTTGGCTTTCTTGTGATTGTCTGATATTACATGTTTGGGTCTAATGTGCTAATAGTCGCTCTTTACTACTTTGATATTGCGTGAATTGGTATAAAACTGTTACGCCGCCCTTCTTCTCTCTGAGTCTTCTAAATCTTCTAGGAAGAGCACGTTGACGTGGCTTCTTTTCTGTTAGAAGTGTCAGCACTCTAATTTTAGAATGAGGGTCGGATTGGTTACACAAAGCCGGATGACCTTTTTGTTTTTGGTACGTTGCCCCCCTGCTCGGGTTGTCTACTCGGGTAAGTTATGTCTAGAACATCTCACCCTTTAGGATTTAATCCTAGAAAAAAGCAGCCTCATGCCGGATCCCTAGTAGGTACATTAGTTGTATCACGTGCATTTGACTTAGGGGACTCAATACGGGGGTTGGGTCCGTCTAGGACAGGTATACCCGAAATTAAAATAACCATTCTGATGCATTGTACGTGCTACTTGTACATTGTTTATTGGGCTTCCATGTTGACTGGCTTCTAGAATAGGAAAAGAAATCAAGAAAATCAAGTTGAAAAATAAGAGTGAAATTCACCCGGTTCTCATAAAATCCTTGTGCTCGAAAATCAAACTGTGTCAAAGTTCTACTCAAAGGGTGTTAGAAAATAGACTGAGATTTTGAAATGTTCCCTACTTCTGACCGAACTGCGCGGGTCTGATTCTCACCGGATGTGAGATACATAGGCAACCCTCATCTGGTCCAGCCCCAATTTTTAGAAAATCCAAAAATATTTTCCTTTAATTTCTTCTTAAGAAGTCTTTCCTTAGAAAATTCCAAATTAAAAAGGATAATTTTAAACGCAAAAAATATTTTCTTTTTCTAAAAGTCTTTCATTCAAAAAAAAAATAAATCAAATCAAATCCAAAAATATATTTTTTCCTTCTTTATAAGTCTTTCCCCCACAAAAAATTAAAAAATCAAAGCAAAAGATCCAAAAATATTTTCTTTCTTTTTAAAAGTCTTTCATTTGAGAAAAAAATAAAAAAATCAAATCAAAATCCAAAACTATTTTTCTTGTTATGAGCTTTCATGGTCTCATTTTTTTAAATAAATAAAAAACACAAAAAGAGAGTTAGTGTATTTTACTTCAATTCTGAACTTTCCGAACTACGCAAGATCTGATTCATATCTCCACATGATACATAGGCAATCTACATCGGATTCGATCGAATCATTTTGGGAAGAAAAAAAGAGAGAGAGAGAGAGAAAAAAAGGAAAAAAATAAGTAAAAAAGAAAAAAGAAAAGACAGAGTGTTCACACTAACATTTTTGTTGTTTTGAAATAAAAACTAGTTAAAGGTGATCGATTTGTTGGTTTGCGATGGCGTGCCACGTGAACAATCCAGGATCCCTTAGAAATAAAAGTATCTTCTCGCCTAATGAAACAAGCACCACTGTTATTGATCCAACCAAGGTCATGAAAAGGCAAGTAGATAAGTTGGTAGTGGGAAATCAAAAGGGGAGGCAAATATTTGTTGATTTTGCCAGATTTGAGCAATAGGACATCCCCTGCTCGGGATGATTTGATGATAGGGATACATGAGAATTCTTTCAAGTCCTTTGGTAAATTAGTTGCTGTAGAATTTCTCATGCCGTCAGTCCTGAAATCCAACAGCCAATATTGGGAACAGGTTGATCAAAAAGTCAAAGTTTGAGTGCTGAATCCAAAGCGATAAAATTGTTGAATGTCGTAATAGTGGTGATGTGCAAATTTGGGGCTAAGATGTTGCTTAGTAACTGGAAAGTCACTCTTCTTTTAACCATTACGGAGACTGGTAGCTTGTTTTGTTGTCTTTTCTACTATTTAAGCCCCAAATTTTATTTTGTTTGTTTTGATGAGTCAAACCCTTCTATCCCTTATTCCTTCCATTTATCAGAGACTTGTTAGTCTATTTCATCAGGTTGATCCTGCTATCTGGGTTATCTCAAAATTAAAACCCAGATTTATGTCTCCTTTTGGGTTATCAAACCCTTTCATCCGTTATTCAATAAAATGCAGTTAGTCATTTTATGTCCATTTTTTGCATAAATGCTTTTCATGCTAGTTCTAGTGATATAGCATGCGTGTGGAATTTTCGACCAGATTTTAGAAAATTGATCTAGTTTTGAATTGGATAAATGAAAAAGAAAAAAAAGAGAGAGAAATAAAATACACTTTTGAGGATGAATCAAGAGTCGAAACACTTTGGAATTAACTCGAGTAAAGTTCACGTGGAACTAGATTAGTCATACTCGTGGAGGTTAATGATCTTTACCTTCAAATCATTGTGAAGATCGGATTTGAAGAAGAATCAATTGAAGTTTGGTAGAAGTTTGACATTAATTGATGGAAAGTGTAAGAAGACAAACATGTTCATTAATGCTGTGATCATGAAGAGATACTATTTTGGCGTGCTCGACGCTGGGAGGCCCTTTTTCTGTTATCCAAACACTTTATACCCTTCATCACCCCTTTTGAGCATGTGTTATTTTCTTTCAACACCCTCTTTTGGAATTAAATTTAGAGTTAAAAGTCCAAAAAAAAAAGTCCATGCCTCAAGAGTACAAACCGGGGTAACTCTTAAAATGTTCAAGTCACAAAAAAGAGATGAAGAAGAAAGTAATTCAAAAAAAGGAGAAAAGAAAAATGATGATGCAAATAAAAAAAGAAAGAAAAATTAAAATAACAAATCGTTTGGTCTGATGTTTGAACTACGTTTGACCTGATTCCTTTAAAGGATACGTAGGCCGCCTCACCTTGGGTTCGATCCAACCAAAAAAGAATCTAGTATCGAAAACTGGAGCATGACTTTGTTTTGGTTTTTTGAGAGTCGATTTCAAGAGTTGTAAGTGTACAACCCCATCATATTGAGTCTTTTGAACTTTCATGTCGTCCTTTCTTTCTAACCATATCCAAAAGCCTTCCAAACAAGACTTCCTTATTAGTTTTGAAAATAACAAGGGAAACCCGCAATAAGCAATGATTGTCATATGAGGGACATGGTCAAGGTTCTCACTCACGAAATCAAAAAAATAAAAGAAAAAGAAGAAAAATAAAAAATGAGAGAGTCTTACTAGTGAAAACTCTCACAGGCACTGTAAGACGACAGTAAGTAGAGTTAAATAAATGAGAGAGACTTGTTGGTGAAAACCTCCCGGGGCACCACTAATCGAAAGTGAGTCGTGAAGTTGATGCAAAGAATTAACACAAACTAGCCCGACTTCAAAGGCCATATGAATGACAAGAGAAAAAATAAGATATGTTTGATAGATCAGGCTGCAAAGTCCAAAATGCATATCATGATCATTAATGCAAGTTACCGCATTCAAAAACAAAAAGAAAACAGAAAAAAAAACTTCTTCCTTCTTTCCTTCCCGACAGGGGCATTTCTTATTAAATATTGTTTCTTCGCATCATTATGTCATTTGCTTTGAGTTATTCCTTGTTAAAACAAGTAAGCAAGAATTTCAAATTCTACTACCAGTTTTTCAGTTGCACAAAGCAAATTCTAGCCAACATATTCAAGACAACACTGTCCAGGGAGCAACATGCACCCAGTTGTTATAATCGACATATCTTGAGGATTTATGCAATAGGTTGCCCCAAAAGATACTCATGTAGGCCTAGTTGTCTAATGCAAACAAAGTAAGACCGCAAGGTAGTGAGGCCCCTCGAATTTCCTATTAGTCCAGCACACTCACAAGTCGCTTAAGTGTCGTCTTGCCTTCCACGAGAGGTTAACAACTGGAACCACTTAGATGAACATGATATTAAGTGTAGGAGGTGTATTGGAGGGTTTTTAGGGTCTAAGTAGATCCCTTGAACTAAGCCAAATTGGGAGCTATGCAATGGGCTAAAGTTTCAAATAAATTCGTACAAGATCGGACTTCAAACGCATGCAGCTACCAAACTATAAAGACTTAGGTGGTGATATACCAAATTAAATATCTTTGAGTCTAGTTTCGAAGGCATCAAATTTTGTCATTTGGATATGTATACAGAAAGTTATGGCCATTTAACGGGACCTATCCCATCTGTGCGCCCAGATGTGCGGTAGCGCACAGAAAAAGGGTTACTGCATTGTATGCGCGCCTAGATGCACGGTCACTTGTCCAGGTGCGTAGCCGTGCATGTAGGAGACCTATAAATACCCCCAAGGTTGGGGAGAGAGAGTGGCTAAGTCATTTCTTTGAGCTAGGGCTTGCTCTATTAAGAGGAATCTGTTCTATACTTCCCTCCCATGAACCAAGATAAAATTTTTAGAGTATTTTGAGTTGATTGCTACTACTAAAAAATTATATTAACAAGGATTAATCTTGAAGATCCATAAATTTCCATTCAAATCCCCAAATTGGTCAAGAACACTACAAGTTGGGATTCTCAAGAGTTTCACTATAAGATGTATGTCAACCATCTCTACCTAATCTATGGTAATTATTTAAGTATGAAATATGTGTTATGACATATGGGATGGTGATTGGAAGCCATAAGTGCCTAATCTAGGTTGTGTTAGTGTTGTAGAGATTGTAAAATGATTTAATTGATGAGATTGATAGTTTGGGAGTGAATTGTTGGGAATGCATGTGCTAATGGATAATGTGGATGGCCTTGAGACCATTGTAAGGTGAATATTTGGTGTGGAAGGTGGTTGTTTGGTAAAGAAATTCCATTGAAGGAGGTAGTAGAAAGATATGCACATTAGATGTTTGATAAAAACTCTAAATGACTTAAAGTATAGAAATCTTGCTAATATTTGTGCATTTGTGTTGCATTGTTGAAGTTGTTTAGTGTGATGGACCATCGTAGTATTATTAAGGGGCGAATTTCAAGTATGTTGGCTAAACTTCTCTCTTGGAATCAAATTTCATGATGTTCCCGTAAGTTTCAAGTATGGTTGGCCCAAGTTCCTAATTCCCATGTCCCGAGTTGTTCCTAATAAATACGATTATCCCAAGTAAGTAAAGTGTCAAAAGATGTACATACCTAAAACGTTTTCCAATTACTCCTATCTCATCATGATCTCCTTCAGCAATGTGTTCAAGTATGGTTTAGCTATTAAAATATTATAACCTCAATTCATGTTTGAAATAAAAGTTATTTATCTTGGAAAGAAAACCCAATGTGCTAAAGTCTCATATTGCTCATATACATATCAAATCTCGATTTCCAAACGCCCTTATTGTTGATAAACTATGACGATGTTTAGAAGTGAAAGAAGTGAGAGTGAGATATAAAATATGGCCATGGGTTGTTGTAACTAGCGCGTATGATTTGAATTTGTGTTTCCATCGTAAATCACCATGATCTCTTTTGTAAGAGTTTCCAATGTGTTTTGAGTTCTTATATACCCATGAGTTAAAACTGTGCATTTCCCTTTTAGAAAAGTATTTCAGAAAGAAATAGGGTACTACTCGTTTATGATTTTTAACTTGTGTTGCGATTGCAAGTCATTTTGCCCAATACTTTGGAAAGAAATCTATTATGTTTAAAGCATTCACTACTAATGAACGTAAGGTCATGATTTTCGGAATATTCTATATGTTGATGTTTATGATGATTTTTCTTAAAAGTAAAGAAAAGAAAGTGTGGAATATGAGATACGACCATCGTGCCACAAATGAAGAATCATATGTTTGGCCAAGAGAGCTAATGAGAAAATGATGTTGTGAGTGGTTGAAAGTACTAATGAAGAAATATAAGGTGTGAAAGGTTATGAGGTGAATGTATTTATATTTCTGTTTTCTTTTTGTGCAATACAAAATATTTTTGGGAGTATCATTAGCGAGCCGAGGAAGAGAGGGTCGTAAGGCCCACAATCGAAACTACACGCGTCGGTGTAGTAATAGATTGGGATTATTCCCCTTAATTGGGATGAAATTGATGTTTTGAGATTATTCCCCTTGATTGGGATGAGATTGTTGATATATTTGGATTGGAAGTTGACCCACACGGCATATGTGGTAAGGCGGCTTAGCCGATAGGGTGGAGATCGAACGCCATGTCGCGCCCAAGGTGGTTCCTACTCTTGGTAACAACTTTTTTCGCATCACATGTCAATCCACATTGTTAGTGGAGAGATGGCTTAGCTGATCGGGCGTGATCGAACTCCGTGCTAAAAACACGATGGTATATCGGTGCTAATGATCTCCCGATCAAAAATAATATTATTTTCGTATTTTGAAAATTATTATGTTTTAACTTGGCATTTAAATATCATTTATTGTTACTTGTTGTTTCCATGGTTTTTCCCTTCTTATATTGGCATTCTATTTTAAAAGAGGACATTTAGCTTCGCATACTAGTATTATTCCACATGTACTAACATCCCTTTTGCGGGGGTCGTTGCATCTTCATTGGATGCAGGTGGTTCATCAGCGGGCAGCTATGATCCTTGTTAGTAGTTATTCTCTATTCAGCAGGTTTTGGTGAGCGTACTCTGTTTCGGGCCTTATGTCACTTGACGTTATACTTTATGTTTTTAGGTATAGTTAGGGCCTTGTCGCCAGCACTTCTATGCTACTCTTCTGTTGTACTTAGAGGTTCCATGGATAGGTTGTGGATGATGTACGAGGTTGGGTAATGAGTTAGTAGTGTTGGTATTTGGTAAATATGTTTTCCTCGTATTTACAAACTTGTAATATTTTAGAAATTGCAAATGAAGCTCCTATGAGTAATGGGAAAAAGAGTGTGGTACAATTTACTCATTCATGTTTATCTCTCGTTACTGATTCTGATATTGTTCATGGGTAAGGTTGGGTAAAAGGGATCAGTAGGCTTGCTTGACCGGAATATCTCGGTTGAGCACCGGTCGCGCTCCCCGAGGTCGGGGTGTGACAAAGGTTGATCATAGATTTCCTATAATGCTAAACAAAGACTATGGGGTGTGCACATCATGCAAAAGACACATGTCCAGTTTTGATTCACTTTGATAAACAATTTGCTCAAAGAGCAAAAGTCATTCAAGAAATCATAAAAAGGTTATCAGAGTAGGAATTTCCTTTCAGGATAATGCTGATTGAGCTATAAACACAAATAGTGCTGGGTGTGAAACAATCTGGGTTGACACAGAGAAACAAAGATCTCGTGAATGCAATAACAGAGTTCCCCAGCAGTGCAATCAACCACCAATGCAGTCGGTCTTCCAAAAGCTGGATGATCACAAAGCCAAGCTGCCCAAGACTCAAGGACATAAACCGACCACCACTTTTAAAACTCACAAATTTTCTTGGATTGAAACAGGAACAAATTAGTGCAGGACAAGTGGTTCAAGAAAAAAAAAAGAAGAAAGAAGAGAAGAGTCGACAAAGGGTAGTTTCTCAAATCTTTGCCTTTATTTGTCCTTCTAATATGTATAAAATCATGTCATTTCTCTTTACATTTTCCTTATAGGGTAATGCATCTTAGTCTGATGGATTTTGGCTTCCAATATAAATCTTAGTCTGATGAATCTTTCTCCTAAGATAAGTAAACCTAGTCTGATGAACTTTCTTCTAGGAGAGAAATCTTAGTCTGATCAATCTTCCTCCTAAGATAAGAAAAGTTAGCCTGATGAACTTTCTTTTAGTATAGAAAACTTAGTCTGATGAATTTTCTCCTAAGATAAGAATCCCTAGTCTAATGAATTTTCTCCTAGGATAGACATCTTAGTCCGATGATTCTTTCTCCTAAGATATAAAAAACCTAGTTTGATAAATTTTCTCCTAGTATAGATGTCTTAGTCTGATGAATCTTTCTCTTAAGATATAGAAAACCTAGTCTGACGAATTCTCTCCTAGGATAGAAGTCTTAGTCTGATGAATCTTTCTCCTACCTAGTCTGATGAGTTTTCTCCTAGGATAGACGTCTTAGTCTGATGAAACTTTCTCCTAAGATATAGAAGCCTAGTCTAATGAATTTTCTCCTAAGATACAAAGTCTTAGTCTGATGAATCTTTTCCTAAGATAAAACAACCTAGTCTGATGAATTTTTTCCTAGGATAGACGTCTTAGTCTGATGAATCTTTCTACTAAGATGAAAATTCCTAATTTGATGAATTTTCTACTAGGATAATAAAAAAGAAAGAAGTTTGGATTTAAAAAAAAGATTAATTGATCATGCCCTCAAAAAATAAGCATTAGGGGAAATTTGTTTTAAAAAAATGACTTTCTCACAAAAAAAAAAGAAAAGAATGACTTTTCACAACAAAAAAGTCCTCAGTCGCATGTTAGCAATGAGTACACCATTCCCTAGCTGCATTTTCCAACATAGTGTACACCACTCCCTAGTTGATGATTTTAGACATAGGGTACACCGCCCTCCCTAGTCTCTTTACCAGTATAGATACACCAATCCTTAACTGCATTTTCCAACGTAAGGTACACCATTCCCTAGTTGATGATATTTTAGACATAGGGTACACCACTCCTAGTCTCCATACCAGTGTAGGGTACAATAATCCCTAGCTATGATTTCCAGCATAGAGTACACCACTCCCTAGTTGATGATATTTTAGACATAGGGTACATCAATCCCTAGTCTCTTTATCAGTATAAGGTTCACCAGTCCCTAGATTTTCCAATATATGGTACACCATTCTTTAGTTGATTGAGTTTAAACGCAGGGTATACCACTCCCTGATATCATTACAAATTGATCTTAAATGCAGGGTACACCACTCCCTGATATTCTTTTCAGTATAGGGTACAATAATCCCTAGCTGTGTTTTTCAATATAGGGTACACCACTCCCTAGTTGATTTGATCTTAAATATAGGGTACATCACTCCCTGATATTCTTTGCAAATATAGGGTTCACCATTCCCTAGTCACTTTACTGATATAAAGTGCACCAATCCCTAGCTGTGTTTTCCAACAAAGGGCAAACCACTCGCTGATGACTTCTTTGCTCTCAATTTAAAAAACAAAAAACTAGTTTATAGTTTTTGCTAATAACTCACAAATTTTTCCTAGTGCAAACTGGGGCAGAAAATTTTTGTTCATTTTGTTTGTTTGTGATGTCCTACAGGTTTCCCCACAGAATACGGGTTTGATGTCCAAGAATAAAGTTCCAAACTCTGATTAAAAAAAAGAGAGAGTAGATTGTTCGAGCACGAAGAGAATTGGGGTCAAACTTTGACATAATCCATCTTCTCAACTTCTAATTAAGAAGCGAGCATTCAAGGCTCAATCCAAGTCTCAGTTCATGCTCAAGCTTCAAGAATCAATCTTCAATCTCAAGATACCCACCATCGAATGCGGGTCAACAATCCCCAATTTCAAGACATCCACCTCCCAATGCGGATTTACAAGATTTCAAGTGAAGATACAAGACACAAGACACAAAGAGTAGATAAGATCTGTATTTTCCTTTTCTTTAATGTAGTTTTCTTTTTCATTTTGATGTAACAAACAAGACGTTGACCGGAGCCTCGACGAAACCTCACTCGACTCCTCAACTCACCATTCCACCACTTTTCTTGAACTACAAGCTACTTGATTCCCTTATAACCCGGGATATAGTCCAAAACCAGGACTCGGTTGAACTCTTCTTTTTTATTTCTTTTGTTCTTTCTCTTTTTAGATTTGATCAAAAATTAGTCACATGTGTCACCTTATCTTTGCCTGAAAACTCTTCATGTTTCCAAGCAAATAGGAATATGTTGTAAGCACCTAATTTTTGACCACATTTAAATTTTTCATCACCTTTTAGTATGTAAATATTTTTTAAGTTTAATCCATATATTTTAGCTTTTACTTTACCTTATATAGGATTTCCTTAAGAAAATTGAAAAAATAAGTTTACCTTGCTATTTTTAATTTAGCGAAAATAGATTTTTATTTTAATTTATTTACTATCAAGAAAAGAAAATGAACAAAAAAGATACTAATGAAAAATTGACACCATGTATAACTAACATTATAGCTTCTTATTTTTGCTTCACAAATAATCACATGCACACAATTTTTGATTACCTCATGCTCATAGTACACTCATTTTTGGCAATTCTCACGTGAATTCACCAATTTTGAAAATATATTAAATGAATTTTTTAGCTTGCTCCCATAACACATACGGATAGGCACAATGGGAATATTCCCTCATCTTTTTAAAGCTCACTCACATGGTACAAAGGGAATTCACTTTTATCCTCTAGGCTCACATTGAGGATATATTTTATGCTGGCCAATTCATCCTCACCTATAAATAAAGGGAATACACGAAAAAAGGTAGGAGAGAAAATGGATCCAGGAGATTATAAAAGAAGAGGGCCTAACATAGAGAGAGTAGCAGGTACTTCCCTCTTCTTCCTCATCAACTCTTCATCATCTTCACACCACCAAGGGCACAGAAACAGATCTTCTTCCCTTCTCATTCTCCCCATGAAAACATAGCAGATCCATCACCAGAAAACCTCCATTAAACTCACCCCAAACACAGCTAAAGTCTCCAGCAAAAACCAGCCATGTAAATCCCCCCTGTTCTTCACCCAACCACAACTCCTATCAAAAACTCCATTCAGATACCACAAAAATGTAGCTAAACTAGCTTGTAAGCAGTCCCAAAATTCAGCCAAAACTTAGCTGAAATTACTCTCCCAAACAGACCCAAAATAGTCCCAAAAGCACCTTAAAATAGTACTAACACGCTGCCCTCAACCCATCCTCAAACTAACCTTCTTTTCCGTCCAAAACAACCCCAAAAAAGTTACAAAATAGATCCAAAAATGACCTCTAATACCTAAGAAGGAGAAGAACTTGGTTCTCAAGGCTGCCAACAACGACTCAAGCAGTGATGAATCCAACATGGAGTATCTCAGTCGAAGATTCCAAAAGATGATTCGAAAAATGGTGGAATTCCAAAGAAAGTAAGTTCCAGTGGGAATTTCAAAGGAAATAATTGCTGCCATAAGTGTGGAAAGTCTGGACATTTCATTAAAGACTGTCCTCTTCATAAGCAGGATCATTACAAAAGCAATACTGATAAGGCGGCTAAGAGGAACCAGGTCCCTAACAGGAAATTCAATAGAAGAGATGTTGCTGACAACGTGGTGAAGCAAGCTTTGGCTGATTGGGGAGATTTCTCCAGTGAATCTGAAGGTGAGGATGACAAATGAGATGCGTCTATGATGGTTGTTGACAGTGAATCTTCAGAACATGAGTCAATCTTTGCACTCATGGCTAAATTTGATGATGACGAGGACAAGGAGGAAGATGAGGTAAGTTTTCTTGATGTTCAAAGAAATTTAAAAACTTACTCTAAGAAAAAATTAATGTCCTTAGCAAATGTGTTGATTGGTGCCTGTCATAGCCTCATTTATGAGAAAAATGCTCTAATTGAAGAAATTGGTGACATAAAACACGAGAGAGATGATATGGTAGTTTCCATTGTATACTTGAAGGAACATATGGAAGAAGTAACTAGAGAAAATAATTTGTTGAAAAACCAAATGGAAAAATAGATGGACACTCCTAAAGGAAAAAAAAGTGGCTAGTGAGGCTCAAGTTAAGCTTGAGAGCGAGCTTAAGAAAGTTAAAACAAGTCTTGTTGCTGAGATTGAAAAGAATAGACAACTTCAGGAGGATTGAAAGGGGTTAAAATGATCTTGATAAGTCACTTAAACGTACCTGGTTCTCTATTGTAATAACGTCTATGTGCAAGAGTGATGGTGGAAACAGGCAAGGAATTGGTTTTCAAAAGGCTAAAACCTCCTATAATCTCCGTATCAAGTATTTAACTGTGGCTGGTAATTGGTTGTGTACTCATTGTGGTCAAACATGCCACTACAAGGACACTTGTAAAACTAAAATTCAGTCTTTACAGAAAAACAAAGTCTTTATTGAAAAGATGCCTACTGTTGAGGAACCTGGTTCCCTGAAAAGAAAATATGTACTACCTGCATGTGCAAAAAGAAGTTTGATTCGCCCGTCCTATCATTAGAAGGGACCCAAGCTGGCTTGGGTTCCTAAGTCTAATCAGTGATTTCGTGCACAGGCTGGAGTCAGAGGTAGCAGTCAAGGATGTTCATCAGTCATGGATAATTTCCTCTCACTCTAGGCCTTCCAAGGTGGAGTGTGTCCTTTGAAAACGGCAAGAAGGGTTATATTCTTGGTGTTGGCAAAATTGGCAAAATACTCTCCCATGCAATTGAAAATGTGTACTATGTGAATGTCTTGAAATATAGCTTGTTCAGTGTGTCTCAAATCTGTGATAGGGAAAATAAAGTGAAGTTCTTGTCCAAATCTTGCACTGTCGCCAATCTAAAAACTGGTGAAGTGGTGTTGATAGCTAAAAGATTCAAGAACATCTATGTTGCAGACCTTAACTCACTGGATGGTGGTGATCTAACATGCCTATGTGTCATTGATGATGATGCTGAGTTATGGCACAGACGATTGGGTCATGCGAGTCTTTCTTTGCTGAACAAGTTGGTTATGGAAGACCTGGTTCGTGGGTTGAAGCAGTCAACACTACCTGTTACTTGATTAACAGGTGCATGATCAGGTCAATTCTTGGGAAGACTCTCTATGAACTGCTCAATGGGAGAAAACCCAAGCTGACTTACTTGAAAGCCTTCGGATGGAAATATCTTGTTCCCAACATAGTGGCAAAGAGTCACATAACACAGAAGATGAAGATGGAGATTTCTCAAAGGTTCTTGGAGAAGCCATAGATATTATCAATGGAAAGTCTGATTTGATGAATCAAGTCAAGCAAAGCAATGAAAAAGATGCAGTAGAATCTCCAAAAGGTACAAAGGAACCTGGTCCCTCTATCACCTCGACTGAAGCAGAACATGGGGTTGCTGATGTTGCATTAGGTACTCCTAATATAGAACAACTGAGTGAAAGTTATAATTCAGATGATGTCAATGATGCTTCATATATGGAGGAACCTAGTCCTTCAAATTCTGAATTTTAAGTATCCAACTAGAAGTAAAAGGGTTCACATCCACTTCGAAATGTAATCGCACCCTTAGACTCTAGCATTCATCTTAGATCTAAGGCAAGGAACATGTTTGCCCTCCCAGCCTTTTTGTCTCAAATTGAGCCTAAAAACATCAAAGAAGTATTGAAAATGCTAACTGGATAGCTGTTATGCAAGAAGAACTTCATTAGTTTTGAGAGGAACAAAGTGTGGCACCTGGTCCTTAGGCCTTCAAACAGAACAGTGATTGGAACCTGGCCCAAATCACTTAAATTCTGCCAAAGGAATTTTGAGGTATCCTAAGAGAACGCAGGACTGAGTCCTTGTCTAATTTTCAGGAGATACTTTTGACTTGGTTGGATATGTTGGTGCTGATTATGTTGGATATCTGATGGATAAAAAGAGCACATCTAGAATGGCACATTTTCTAGAGTCATGATTGATCTCATAGGGTATAAAGAACACACTTTATGGCTCTTTCTCCTACTGAAGCTGAATACGTGGTTGCTGCTTTTTGTTGTTCTCAACTACTATAGATCAAGCAACAACTTGAAGACTTTGGTGTATTTACAGCTTGAACCCGATACAGCACAAGAAGACAAGCACATTGATGTGCGACATCACTTTTCGAGGGATAATGTTAAAAACGGTCTGATTTGTATGAAGTTCTGGAAGACGAAGAACTAGGTAGCAGACATTTAAGGCGCTTAGCAGGGAGTATTTTGAAAGAAATAGTCTGGAGTTGGGGTTGATCAAGCTTAACTAAGGACCTGGTCCCTCGATGATTGGTTACGTTAAGAAGGAAAGGTACAATGCTAAAAAGCGTTTTTCGGTGACATCTTACTCAAATCTATACTGTTACAGGTATACACACACGACAGTTTCAGGACAAAACATGTAAGAGTGATATTGCACTTCTAGAAGTTTTTGTCAGATTCTCAAAAATCGTCAAGGAATCTGGTTCCTTTGACTCAAGTTAGTAGTCTCTTCAATACTTATATGCATTTTTAAACTGCTGAAGTTTCATGGCATTAATTTATTCTCGCCTCTCTCCTAATTTTTGAAGTCTAAAAAGCTAAACCTTTTTTGAACTGACCCGTTGCCCCAAAAAACCATTTCCGCCCCTCACACCCAACCAAAATCGATTATTTTTTGAAAAACCAAAATAAACCTTGTCTTGAAAAGAATCCTTCTCTCCAAATATGCCAGAAGTGAAGCTAACTTTGTCATCTTCCAAATGATGGGACTTTAACTGAAGGGGTAGATCAAATATTCTAGAGCGTGAGGCTGAAATTGTTGTTGGGTTTGTAGAAGCCTTGAAGGATGGAGAAATTGGTGAATGTGCTAAAAAAAGGGGAACTGAATGAGGGGCCTGATCCCTCTAGTCCGTCTCACGATATTAATCCCGATGATGACTTCTTTTTGCGCTCTGTGTTTAAATGAATTTCTGATTCAGTAAAAAGGATTGATGAAAAGTAGGCTGATGGATGATGAAGTGGTGTGACTTGCTGATGTGGTAAATGTAGAAGAGAAAATGAAACCAAAAAAATCATCACGTGTGAGAAAGAATTTAGAAAACATCAAAATGGAGAAAAGAAAGTCGGCTGATAAAGATGCAACAGATGATAGGGTGAACAGACTAAGAAGAACAAGAGGGACATATGTCCACTTAGGAAAAAGAAAGGGTAGTGTGATTGAGGAACCTGGTTCCTTACATAAGCAAAATGTTGAGTTATCGGATTTGGAGAGGTAGAAGACTCTGAAGTCTCAAAGTGCTATTAGGAAAAGTGTTGACGCTGATATTGCTGAAAAATGGAGGAACTTCTTGACATTGTTGAGTTCCAAAAATAGAATCACCTCTTTGTTCCTGTAAGTCCCAGTGTTTATGAAGAATAAGTAAAAACTGGGACTGAGTTTGTTCTTGATAAGTAGAAGCTTGGGGAGATTCTTGGTGATTTCATTGATGGTTCAACCTACTCAAATAGGTAGAGAACCAGGTCCCCCTGGACCCTTGGTAGAATAGAATGCTCAATTGAAGGGTGAGAATGGAAGATTGAGGAAACAGGTGGAGGACCTGAGAGAGCAGATGATCATTGATCTATGGATTGTGAATGAACGAATAGACAGGCTCATCAAGGCCTTAGCCCCTTACTTTTCTTCTTGCCCAGTGATCTATGTCTTCACTCTTTCTAAATTCCCTAGAATTCCTATCTTCTTTCGATCACTATGTTTGATAACATTGGTACTTTAATTGTTTAAATTGTCATATTCTGTATTGTTGAAACTACTGTGATTTTGTTATAATTACTCTACTATGGGCAATCACTCTATTTTGTGCAATGACATTCACTTGTTTTTCTTGTTATTGTTTATGTTATGTTGTGCAAGTGGCATGAGTCAATGTTGATGAACTTCTTTTTGGTTGTGCTTGTTCTGTTATTCTTTTAAATGATGCCAAAAAAGAGAAGTTACATAGGTGTCAACAGGGGGAGGAACATAATCGAATTAATATGTTGTGCTGTGCATGAAAAAGGGGGAATCTGATAACATGTTGATTATAGGTCTGATCAGCAGGGGAACATGTGCAGAATCTGGTTCTCGAGGGAGGGACACCAATTTTGGGTTTGTCATCATCAAAAAGGGGAAAATTGCTTTAAGTTATGCTATTTCATATTTTGATGATTTGCCAAACGTTCTCGAGGAACCAGGTAGGGACCGGATGTAATCAGTACATGTAAGGAATCTGATTCTCAGGGGAAATATATATTTTGGGTTTGTCATCATCAAAAAGGAGGAAGTTGATAAGTTATGCTAGTTTATGTTTTGATTATTTGCCAAACTGTCTCGAGGAACCAGTTGTGATCAGTTCCTTTGGTTTGGTTCTTAGGGGAATATGGTTTATTCGTAGGGGGAACAATGTGGAGATCTAGTTCTCAGGGAGAATATCAATTCTAAGTTCGTCATCATCAAAAGGGGGAAATTGATAAGTTATGCGTCTTTTGTTTTGATGATTTGACAAACTTCATGAGAGAACTAGATAAGGAACCTGATACAATTAGTTCCCTCGCGTTCAGAGTAACTAGTCAGATGTCTGGTTTAATTCTCAATAAAATCATATAAGGGAACAACATAAGGAACATATATGGATCAGTTCCCCTAGTCGTCGTGCAGTCAACTCTACAACTGTAAAAGCTGCTGCACTGTACCGTCTGGCAGCAGTACAGTAGCACAGTTGTAGCTTGCTAAGGCCAAACTAAAGGACTCTTTATTGCATCATCCTTGATGACATCACACACACATATTATCAAGAAATCCCAATTCATTGGGCCTTTCGATACAATCAAATAAAAAGCCCCAAGGGCGCCACATTCTAGGAGCCCAAACTATGTGATTGAATAAATCTTCCTGCGGGTCAATATGAGTCAATGGATTTTATTCTCCAACACTTGCAAATCTTAAAATCATATTCTCTGAAGTGCTAGCCACCACCTCTCTCAAGAGCAAAGCTGCTGCAACCTCAAGGACCAGATGCAAAGACTAAACATATCTTAAGTCCTTAGGTTTGTTGAGTCTTTGTTATTTGTTCTTCATTTGTAATCCTACACTACTTTCAAGAAGTGTCTTTGTAGGACAGATTTAAACCACTATTTGATTTAGTTTCTTGATTAGAATTAGTCAAGGTTTGTTGCTTTATAATAGTGTTATTGCAAAGGGCTTACAATAGAGTTATTGTAAGAGGTGGGGGATTAAGAGTTTAATTCCTAGATTGCAATAGATTGTAATCTGAAGTTAGCTCGGTTTAGTGGAGTTGAAATCCTACTAGGGTAGATTGTGATTTTTAATTCCTTGAGCAAGGAGTTTTCCACGTAAATATTGCGTGTTCTTTATTTACTGCCGATTTACTGTGGGAACAGATACAGAAGCTGGTTTCCTATACTGTTTGGTTTTACAGTCTGTTGCATACCGTGAAAACTGATAAAAAACCTGGTTCGCTGTACAGTTTGGTGGACCCTTAATTTCTTTCACGTTTGAAGTCACCGGCAAAGTTCTCGGTGCCCGGTCCCGCTTGTTCGAGTTCTCTCATCGAGTTTACATCTTTGTATTCAATAAATATTCATGTATATAAAAAGGTTCGTTATTCTGTTCCTTACTACTTTTTTACTAATTTACACGTTGTCATTATCCTTTGTTGCTTTACTTTATTTGTTGTTTGAGTTGGTGTATAATCCATTCTCTAATTTTTGTATTTTTATCCCGTTTTTCTTCGCTGTTACTACCTTTCCATGCCCATATTTGTTTAGTGACTACATGAAACTATACTATTGTTTCCTTTAATTTTTCTTATTAAGATGTTGATTGGTTTGTTAACTTTGATTTCTTATGCAAGGACGTCTTTTTTTGTTTAAATGCAAACACTTGGAAAGCAAGAAGTTGCTAGGAGTAAGTTTAAGGTTTAGGATTTTATGTTGGTTATATTGTTGACCCATTTTTAGAGTTATACCATTTCCACGTTAATATATAAGCTAGCCTATGTATCTTTATAATTAATTCACTTGATGCTTTACAATAATGTCCAGCCTTACAATAATCTCAAATTATTTTTGGAAAATGACTCTTAAACATCGCTAGCATACTTTTAGGTACGATTAGTATTAATTATCATAGTTATGGGTACGGTTCTATGGCATGACTATGATACGTAATCCCAAAATTCAAGTGCGCGTTTACGCAACTTGACCCTACTACTTTAAATAATAATAATAAAGAGGTTATAAAATGCAAGTGCATTTTACGTGGCGTGATTTTCAATGTGTACAAAAACGACAACTGCGCAATAATGCGACTTGTCCAAGATGAGTTCCATGACTACTTGAAACACACAATTAAAGCGGTATAAAAGCGAAAATGCATAAAATGTTCTAAAACAGGTAATAATCTAGTTTAATTAAGCCAAGTGTAATTTGTAAAGCGACCATTTTAAAATCACGAAATTCGGGAGTGCCTCACATCCTCTCCCAGATTAACATAATTCCTTATCCGAGCTTCTGTGTTACGCAGACCGTAAAACAGAGTCAAATTTCCTTGAATCGAGATTTAAAATAATTGGTGAGTTGTAACACCGAAAAATAATTTCAAGTGGCGACTCTATTAAATTAATTAAATCAATCCCTTTTCAATAATATCACTTAAAGTGGAAAAAGTCATTTCCCTGTAAAAAGGAGGTATGACACTGTCCTCTCAAAATTTTTACTCTTTCAGCAATGGGTTCATCATCCATATCATCAGGAGTAGGACTCCTCGCACGCTGAGTATTTCGTTCTTCCCGGATCAAAGTTGTGTCATTACCATCTTTGCGAGTTTCACTGGTAGAATCATACTGCTGATCTCCACCACGAAAATTGTCCTCATGCTCATTGACGTTGTTTGTTCCAACATTGAGCGAGTTGTTGACATCATTGGGTGCTATATCTATATTTCGCTTACTACAGAAAAACTTCAAAGCATGTTAGTAAAAGACAAAATGATCAAAGTAATACAACAATTATCTATGCCCTACGGTAGGCGCCAAATTGTTTATGCGTAAAACGGTGTAGTTGAATTTGTAACATGACTTATAGACACGGGAATTAAATTGATCCGAGAAAATAAAATAATAGAGAGCAAAATAAGAATAATTGAAGAAAAGACAAGCCTGGGCTTTGAATTGATCTTTTCCGGAAACAAGACCAATACCAAAAAACTTAATATTAGCAAACATAGAGTTTTGTAGAATAAGAGAATAGTATTAGCCTTTTATTTTTTTTCATAAAAGTGTTTTGTGGGCTCTGTAACAACTTTAATGAAATGCCTACCTTCGATTCCGGGCTCACAATAATGAAGAGCTGATGAACAAAAGTAAGAACTTTGAATAACAGAGAAAATAAAAGTATATTACCTTGATATACGTGTTACAATGATGCCTAATGAATAGTTATACTCCCCTTTATATAGTAGGGGAGATTTACCCTAAGTACAATTCCAGAAGAGGTAAAAATTTTCCGTTTTACTAATCACTGACTTTCTGCCGATACGTGCCGAGATTCACGTCGTAACATCCGATTGAGCACAAATATCACGGCCCTTTATTTGTCGTGCTTGGTTATCTGATAATGCTTTTCGAAGTTTTGGGGTTTGAACCGGACCTGGGGACATGGCCCCGATTCTTCCGAGGCGAGGTGTATTGCTGGACCCCAACTTGAGGGGCTCCTTGCCCTCGATTTCGGTTCCTTACAGTCTCATCTCTGCTCTGTTTACTTCATTGGGAGTCGACGCGTCCAAAAAGCTCGATTTCACCCGTATACAAATATGGTTTGCAAGTTCCAAAGTATCACTTAAATACCTCACACATCAAATTACATTTCCAGGAGCCAACAAATTATTCTTTTTCGTTTTAATTTTTTCGCAGTTGGTACTATCTATATCACTTCTGTTTAGTAGTGCAGAGGCAAAAAGTCCTAATTATAATTTAAAAATGGATTTAAATTACATGCACAGACGATATAAAAATGTTTTTTCAGTACTATCTATGAAATGTATTTTGTGATAAGCGGTGTCAACAGTTGTTCCTGATACTACTGTAGCGAAAATAGTAAATGCGGAAAGTAAAGAACATCAGTATTTATACGTGAAAAACACCCGTTTCAGAAGGTGAAAAAGCCACGACCTACTACTCAATATAGGATTTTTTTCCAATACTTCACTAAATCACAGAGCCAAAACAGCATTTACAAAACTCTTTCTAAACCTAAGGATTACCTCTAATCCCGTTGTGGTAACCAGCCTCTAACTGTTGCAATAACTTCAAGTTAACTCTAACTTGAATACTCAGAGTACCTAATACAATTGCATCTACATAAAGCTGAAAAGTACAATTTGAAAAGCCCTAATACAATTGAACTAGAATAAAAGATAGACACTTGGAACTGGTTCTTCTATCTGGTTCATGTAGCTTCAGGTTCGCATACTTGAATCACACAAGAATTGCTTGCAAAATGTCTTGCTAATTTGCTCTCAACTCAAGTTTCACTTCAGGTTTTGTGCGTGCCTGTAAAATGAGAATATCCTGTAATTTATAGAGTTAGTAGAATAGGAAATAACTAGAGTTCCCATACTATACTCTTCCTTGGTGGAAGGGTTCTAGTTATCTTTAACTTCTAACTCCTCCCTTATCTTGGATAAAGAGTAAGGAGTCCTTCTCCTTATCATTTATGCAACCTTTTCGATCAAGAGATATCAGATATAACAACTTAAGCTTATCTCCTTCACGTGCATCCCTTATGCTCGAATCTGCCCACGTCTGTGTACACTGTGTATGGACCTGGTTCATGCTTGATTTCCTTTGTCAATTATCAAAACAAACTTCACTTGGGCCAATAAATTTCCCAGTTTGATGATGACAAACTCTGTGCTTTTCATAAGCATAGGCCCTGTATCAACTCAGCTCAACATCAACACAAAGTTAGAACACTTTCCATTTTAAAATCACAAATCATCAAGGATCGGGTTTATTAGGTTATAAACATCACAGTCGAAAGTAAGAAGCACAACCTATCTTTCCCCTTTTGGCATTATCGAAAAGTTGCATAATTATGTTAGATAACCATATTTTAATAGAAATTACTCATGGTCACTGGGGCTACTTCAAATGTAATTATGGAGTCAAGCATCATTTATCAGTCTAATGATATTATCCATCTAAGAAGCATCAACAAACAGTTAGAGCACAAAAATAGTTGATTATCATTGATACTAGTCATCCACAAAGCATAAAGAGAAATAAAAACACTAGATCATGAGCAAAAAGATCAAAAATAAATCCCATCGGGGTCACTGGTTTGTCTAACTATGTTAGGAAGGTTTTAAGGCTGGGAAGGACCAGGTTCTTGGTTCTTGGTTCTTGGCTTGAAGCAGTTTCAGCATATCACTAAGAATGCCATCATTCTTCTCCTTTTCCTTTGCAAGCTCACCTCTGAGAGCATCTCTCTTAGTTTCTACTTCTGCCAACCTCTTCTTCAGCCTTTCAATTTTAGCATCCTTAGCCCCACTCTCTTGCACCAAGGCTCGCATTTTGTTGTTTACAAGTACCTTTTTGGATGAACCAGGTTCTTGGGAGTGGTGTGGACTTCATAGTCACAAGCAGTCAAAGTGTTTGCCCCAAACTGATCCCTGCTTGTACCAACTTCTAATTTCTTGATGCGTATCTTGAAGTGTGAGAGTACAGCCATGAGAACGAAACCATAGAGTATGGCATGCGTTTTGGTGCCGGTCAGAACCCTATCAAGAAGCTGGATGATAAACCCAGGCCAATTTATTTGCCTTCTACTGTCCAAACATTTCTTAAGGACCAAGTCCATGAATGTGGCAATGTGCCTCCTTTCCTTCCTAGGCAGCACAACTTTGTTTACAAATTTGAACAATACTTTGTGGGGTGGCTTCATCTCACTTTTGTATATAGCCTTGGGCTAAAGCACTTCTTCATTGTCACCAAACTTCCTTGTAATGGCAAGGGAAGTAAGGAGATTCTCTAGACTTGATTATTTGAGTTTCTTGTAATCATTGTACCCTTCAGCAGGTACACCTAAGATCTCACCCAGTTCCTTGTCATCAATACTCACTGTCACCCCTTCACCACACTAGTGACTCTATCATTTTTAATCTCACAATTTGCCATGAACTCCACAATCTAAGTTCTGACAAGTTTTCCATCCATCTGAAGGACCATGCCCTTCCAACCCTGCAGTTGTAACTTTTCTAGCAGCAGCATCATGCCTTCCTCCTCCAAGTCCTTGAGGAGTCTACCTTTCAAGATGGTTTTTTTCCCAAACTTAACCTTCTTGTCCTTCTCTACATCATATTCTTCTTCTTCTTCTTCAGTCTCTTCTTCTTCCACCATTTTCACTTTTCTAGACTTCAAGGCAGACCTGGTTCTTTTAGCTAAGATAGAAGGCTCTACAGACTTTGTCTTTGAAACAGACTTCTTTGTGGAAGTCTTGATTTTCTTTGCCTTTAGAGTCACTACCTCCATTTTTTCTGCCTCCTCTTCATCGCGAAGAACCAGGTCCATCTCCTCAATTTCAACTGCCTCAACAGGCTCAACCTTCTTATTTCCCTTTGCATCAGCTATTCTCTTACTTTCTTCTAGGGCCTTTTCCAGTTCAGCCTCACTCTGCTTCTTCTGACTCCTTGTAGCTCTTACTCTTGTAGGAGGAGTCTCTCCAGGGATAGAAGAGTCAATATTTCTCTTCTTGTTTTCCCTAGCAGTATCAGAGACTTTAACTCCTGAACACTTTTTCTTTTTAGGATTGTAATTGTCAAACACTTTTCTCAGTAGGTCCTCGAGGGGTTCCTGCATAGATGGAATAGGTTCTTGAATATTCTTCCCCAATCTAACCAACCCCTCAGCAGCTTCTCCAGACCTACTTCCTCCTTTTTATCTCACACTTTCTTCTTCTCCAGCAGATTCCTCTCTCCATACTTCCATAGCTCATGTTTCTTCAGTCAAACCAACAGGAGTGGATGAAGATTCAGTCACTCTTTGTCCCATTCCCCTCACATCGCCTTGAGCACCCTCACTCTCCTTTTCTTCTCTTTTTATTTTTACCACCAATTTTCACAGATTCAATGGTCTCTACCCTAGTCATAGTTCCTACTAGGACAAATCTATTTTTCAGATTTGCAGCAACCTTAGAGATTATTTCAGATGTAATTCTAGGACCAGATGTCACTTGCTCTGTCTTAGATGAAATAGTTTCTTCCTCCTCAATTGCAGACTTGAAAGTGTCTTCAGAGTTTTAGGGTTCATCTGCCGAGCTTGCCTTTAGTTGCTCGTTGATTTTCTTGATTTTTTCTTTTCCAACGACTACTTTGCGAGCAAGCATCTTGAATATTACTTTCTTAGAGATAGGTGTGGTTGAGGGTGTAGTTGAAGGAGTGGGTGTGGCTTCTTTGGGTGGTGATGAGGGATTTTCAAAAGTGTTAACCATTGATGGCTAGAGGATGAGAGAAGATAATTATTTGTGTTTGGAAGATGAGAGAAGATTAGAGAGAATTGTTTGGCAGTTGTGAACTAGAAGTGAAGAAATGACTTAGGCCAAATCAATTTAAAGAGAGATACTTTGGTTGGGTAATGGTAGCTTTTTTAGAAGTTCAGGAGTCTAATCAAACTGGGAGTAAGTTTAAAGAGACGTTGAATCTTCTAGGCACTTATTTCATTTTTGGGACTCTATTTGGATTAAACTGGTTCATTTCGTAATAGATAAGATCAAGGAGGTTAGGATTAAATGGGACTCTCATTTGATGATAATCCAAATATAATTATTTCAAAATATGTAGGGTGGAGAGTACATACTATGCAATCTTGATGAACCAAGTTCTTCGCTGAGAAATCTCTTGTGTAAGTCTGAATTTTCTAAGAAAATAAAGATAATATCAGTAGAGATTAATGAGACATTTTAGCACATGGCACAGGAATATACTGATGAAAGTATGAGACTGAGCAAAATCTAATCTAATTATGTACAAAATTCATAAATTTCCTAACCAAAATTTATGAGTTAAAACTGGTTCCTTTTAGGTGATCTTGATCATCCCTAATTCTAACATGTTCCTTTCAAAGTGATCTCTACTTAGAGCTTTTGTGAAGATGTCAGCTATTTGCATATTAGCAGCACAAAATTCCACAGTGATCAAACCTTTTTTCATAGTTGTCCCTCAAAAGTGATGCCTAACATCTATGTGCTTAGTTTTTTTGTGATGAACCGGGTTTTTGTCATACTAATTGCACTAGTGTTATCACAACAGATGGGGATACAACCTACATCAATCCCAAAGTCCATTAATTGTTGTTTGATCCACAATAATTGAGCATAACATGAGGCAGCAGCAATATACTCAGCTACAGCAGTAGATAAAGCCACAGAATTTTGCTTTTTGGTGGCCCAAGACACAAGACATGAGCCAAGAAAGAGTATCATACCTGAGGTGATCTTTCTATCCACAAGAAAACCTGCATAATCAGCATCAGCATATCCTACTGAGTTGAAATTACTACTTTTTAGATACCATAGACAAAGGTAAGTGGTGCCTTTTAGGTATCTCAATATCCTCTTGACAGCAGTCAAGTGAGACTCCTTTGGATTTGCCTGAAATCTAGAACAAAGGCATACTGAAAATAATGTCAGATCTGCTAGCAGTTAGATATAACAAAGAGCCAATCATTCCCCTATACAACTTATGATCAACAGATGAACCAGGTTCATCTACATCCAATTTTGTGGCTGTTGCTATAGGAGTGTCAATTTCTTTGGAATCTTCCATTTTAGACCTTTTGAGCAACTCTTTCACATACTTTTGTTGATGGATCATAGTTCCATTTGAATTTTGTTTAATTTGTAAGTCAAAAAAGAAATTAAGCTCACCCATCATACTCATTTCAAATTCATTCCCCAATAGTTTAGCAAATTCTTTACTTAACTTATCAGTAGTTGCTCCAAAGATTATGTCATCTACATATATCTGAACTATCAAGAGATCTTTACCTTTTTTTTTCAAGGATAAAGTACTTTCAATTTTAACTCTTTTGTACCCATGGCTGAGTAAGAATTTTGATAATCATACCATGCTGTTGGAGCTTGCTTGAGCCCATAAAGTGCCTTGTCAAGCTTGTACACATGATCAGGATATTCCTTGCTTTCAAAGCCCGGTGGTTGCTTGACAACCACTTCTTCCTTTAGATAGTCATTAAGGAAGGCACTCTTGACATCCATCTGATGGAGAGTGAATTCCATATAAGCAACAAATGCTATAAGGAGTCTAATTGCCTCCAATCTTGTAACTGGAGCAAAGGTCTTATCATAGTCTATCCCCGCCTCTTGACTATATCATTGAACCACCAATATTGCCTTGTTCCTTGTAACTATTCCATCTTTGTCAAGTTTATTTCTGAAGACCCATTTTATGCCAATTACTGATCTATCTAGGGGTCTTGGTACCAGATGCCAAACTTGACTTCCTGCAAAGCCTCAGCAACAATTTTAGGTTCAATAAGAGATAAAAAAAAAAGCATCAAAAAGCATAAAGATTCTTCAAAGAAGATCTGGTTTTGACTCCAGAGGTTGGATCAGTAATTCTGTTCTCAATGGGATGAGAATTTTGATACTTGTGAGGTTTCACAACCAGCCGGTTTCCCTTAGATGTTCCTTCAATGTTTTGTTGCTGAGGAACAGGTTCATGGGTGGAATCCCTCGAGGTTTGAGGATCAGTTCCTCTTTGTTCAGTTCCCCCTGTGAAGTTCCCCTGGGTGGAAGGACCTATTCCATCACCTGTTCCTTCCTCTGGTGTAGCTTCAGTCTGGTCTGTGGTTTCATTTGAGTTTCTTACTAGCCCAATTGCTTCATCATCATGTTCCTACCTCTCAGAAAGAATGTTAGTTTCATCAAAAATCACATGTACACTTTTTTCTACACACATAGTTTTTTTGTTATAAATCTTATAAGCTTTACTATGTGAAGAATATCCCAAGAATACTCTCTCATCACTTCTGGGATCAAACTTAGCTAGGGAGTCTTTACCATTATTATGCACAAAGTACTTGCATCCAAATGCTCTAAGACGGGATATATTTGGCTTTCTCCCTTTAAGTAACTCATAGGGAGTCTTCTCAACAAG
The DNA here is from genome assembly GCA_002018475.1 of Nicotiana obtusifolia. Taxonomy (NCBI): domain Eukaryota; kingdom Viridiplantae; phylum Streptophyta; class Magnoliopsida; order Solanales; family Solanaceae; genus Nicotiana; species Nicotiana obtusifolia. Next base: position 12,361 of record MCJB01022318.1, on the reverse strand, counting down.
AGGTCTAGTCATGCACCTATTTATGATGTAACATACAGTGTTCACAGCTTCTGCCCAGAAACTATGGGGCAGTTTACTAGAAAGAAGCATAGCCCTAGCCATTTCCTCCAATATCCTATTTTTTCTTTTAACCACTCCATTTTGTTGTGGAGTTCTAGGAGCAGAAAAATTATGATCTATGTCATGCTCATCACAAAATTCAGCAAATTTAGCATTTTCAAGTTCAGTACCATGATCAGACCTAATTGATGCAAATTGATTACCTAGTTGTTTCTGAGTTTTTCTAACAAAAAAAGTGAACATGTCAAATGCTTTATCTTTAGATGTTAGAAACAGTGTCCAAGTAAACCTAGAGTAATCATCAACAAGCACCATAACATATCTCTTACCACATTTACTCAATGTTCTCATTGGTCCACAAAGATCCATATGGACCAATTCCATCGTCCTGGTGGTGCTTACCATTTTCTTGCTTTTGAAAAGGATCTTACCTGCTTCTCCCTTGCACAAGCCTCACAACCTTTATCTTCCTTGAACTTAATGTTAGGCAGTCCTATCACCAAGTTCTTGGAGACTAGTTTGTTAAGTTGACTTAGACTGGAATGTCCAAGTCTCTTGTGCCAAAGGAAGGGATCATTATCCAATACACTTAAGCAAGTGAGTTCATTATCTGAAAGTATGGATAGATCCACAATATATATGTTGTTTACTCTTTTCCCTGCAAAACTATCCTGTCAGTGATAAGATTAATTACAAAGCATTTTGTAGAGGTGAATGCTACCATGTTACCTCTATCACACAATTGTGATACACTTATTAGACTATACTTCAACCATATATCAAGTAGTCATTCTCAATAGAGTGAAAATTAGTCTTTCCTACCTATCCAACCCCAATGATCTCACCTTTCTTCCCATTTTCAAAGAAGAAGCTACCTCCTTTAAGGTTCACAAGTGAAAGAAACTGGTTCTTGCTTCCTGTAATATGCTTTGAGCAGCCACTATCCATGTACCATATTTGGCTGCTCCCTTCACTTGGACCTGCAAAAGGAAATTGGGGGTTAGTCTTAGGAACCCAAACTAGTTTGGATCCCTTTCTATAGGCAAAAGGATGAATCATATTCTTTTTAGCCCAACTTGGTAACATATTCTTCCCTTGAACAAATTCTTTGTTATTTTGCTCGCCTTTTCTTTTGCAGTGCATTCACTTTTATAGTAAATTATTTTACCACAGTGTGTGCAAATCTTTTTCACAGGAAGTGTGAGATACTTGCTTTTGGGACCCCACTTAGGTGCTAGGTTCGCAAAGCCAAGTCCTCTTCTATTGCTACTATGGTGTTCTTGTAACCAAGAAAGTGCATCAGAGGACCTATTCTATTTACAAGTTTTGTCTAGCTCTTTCTTGATCTTGCTTAGATCCTCCTTTAGGATTCTTACCTGCTTATTCCTTTTATACACTCATCTTTCATTTTTCCTACATCATCTTCTGGAATGAGTTGTGTGTGATCAACTGTATTTTTACCTATTCCTAATTTCAGTCTTAGATTCAGATCTAAGCTCTAGGACAGTTGAGTCAGGCGCATGAACCTGATTCTTCAACATAGTAATTCACTTACAGTTTCACTAACCCTAAATTTCAAATCATTGCACTTAGCCTTCAAAATAACACATTCTTTAGACAATTGCTCCTTTTCATTGTTTACATCCTCAAATTCATCAATTAGTTCGAGAAGTAACTCAGATAACCTTTCTTTAGACTACAATTTAATCTTGTCTTTTAGATGGATTACACTTACCTCAATTTCTTCATCAGATTCTCCAATGACCATAAGTGTTTGTTCATCCTCATCATCATCATCTGAACTTTCATCTGAGTTTTCTCCCCATGCAGTGACCATACCCCTTGGTTGATCCTTTGTTGTTTCTTTCTTGGGTTGAACATGTTCCTGCGTTCAGCTCTTTCCTTCTTCCATTCAATTTCCCATAAAGAACAGTTCTTGATGTGGCGATCGGTCTTTCCACACTTGTAGCAACCATCATTGGTTTGCTTCTCAGGAGCTTTTAACTTGCTATAGCTTCCGCTTCTTGAAGAACCTTTTCCTCTCCTGAGGTACTTCTTGAAGTCCTTGGTGATCATAGCCAATTCATCATCTTCTAGATCAGAACCTTCAGTGATTATGAGTGCCAAGCTCCTTTCCTTCTTAGGTGCATCCACGTTCATGGTTTGTCTTCTAAGTTCATAGGCAGTGAGATTTCCAATTAGTTCATCCAGTGGGAGAGTGGCAATATTCTTTGATTCCTGAATGGCAGTGATTTTGCTCTCCCAAGTTATAGGAAAAACCTTAGATGTGTATCTTCTCGACTCTATCTTCTTGAGGAATAATCCTCCCAAGAGACTTTAGCTCATTTGTCAGTGTAGTAAACCTTGTGTACATCTCTTGAATGGTTTCTCCTTCCTTCATAGCAAAGTTCTCATATTGAGAATACAGTAAAGTTCCTCTGGATCTCTTCACCTGAGGTGTTCCTTCATGAGCCACTTGCAATGTGTCTCAAATTTGCTTAGCAGTGGTACAACTTTGGATTCTCTTGTACTCATTTGGATCAAGTCCACAATCAAGCCATTTCTTCGCTTTAGCATTCTTATCCCATTTCTTCAAGTCCTCAGCAGTGCAATCTGCTCTTCTATTTGGCACATCTACTCCTTCAGCATTTTTCTTCAAGGTAGCCAGTGGACCATCGGTGACAATGTGTCATAGCTCATAGTCCTCTCCTATGTGATCTCTCATCCTGTTTCTCCACCAAGAGTAGTTCTGCCGTTAAAGAGTGGTGGCCAAGCAGTGGATTGCCCTTCCCAGTTTCTAGGTGGTGCACTCATATTGATCTTCTCCTAAGGTATAAGCATCTTCAAGGAGAACCCGCTCTGACACCAATTGATGTTTTATACTTCAATGCCACACAAGAGGTGAGGCGATTTGTGTGGTGTTCAATTTTCACGTGCACTGATTATAGAAGGACCTAGTTCTTCTATGTGTTCCATACTACTGTTGCGAAAATAGTAAATGTAGAAAGTAACTAATACAAGTATTTATACGTGAAAAACACCCGTTTCAGAAGGTGAAAAAGCCACGACCTACTACTCAATATAGGATTTTTTTCCAATACTTCACTAAATCACTGAGCCAAAACAGCATTTACAAACTCTTTGTAAACCTAAGATTACCTCTAATCCCGTTGTGGCAACCAGCCTATAACTGTTGCGACAACTTCAAGTTAACTCTAATTTGAATACTCAGAGTACCTAATACAATTTTCTCTGGATAAAGCTGAAAGGTACAATTTGAGAAGCCCTACTACAATTGAACTAAAATAAAAGACAGACACTTGAAACTGATTCTTCTATCCGATTCATGTAGCTTCAAGTTCGCACACTTGAATTACACAAGAATTGCTTGCAAAATGCCTTGCTATTTTGCTCTCAACTCAAGTTTAACTTCAGCTTTTGTGCGTGCCAGTAAAATGAGAACATCCTGCAATTTATAGAGTTAGTAGAATAGGAAATAACTAGAGTTCAAATGCTATACTCTTCCTTGGTGGAAGAATTTTAGTTATCTTCAACTTCTAACTCCTCCCTTATCTTGGATAAAGTTCTCTTCGAGTAAGGAGTCCTTCTCCTTATCATTTATGCAACATTTTCAATCAGGAGATACCAAATATAACAACTTAAGCTTATCTCCTTCACGTGCCTCCCCTATGCTCGAATCTGCCCGTGTCTGTGTACACTGTGTATGAATCTGGTTCATGCTTGAGTTCCTTTGTCAATCATCAAAAGAAACTTCAATTGGACCACCACAAGCCTTTCAAGGGACTCAGATCAATCTTTTGTCCCATGATTTCTATGTTCTCTGGCAACTCAATAGAATCTGTCAACTGGGGAGTGCCTACGATGCCTTCTTCAAACTTACTCTGAAACCCCTAGAATGACAAAACATGATAAAGATGCCACTTGACTATTGATATTACGAACAACAACACTTTAACCTTAAACTCGAGTAAGTGGGATCTATTATATGAATTTTTACTCGCCATACATATAGCTCAATTTAAATTCATATCAATCCAATATTATAAATATAATTTAAAAAGAATTAAAAGTTCTTTATATTTTTTACTGACTAATAAATTTCGAACGGAACATAAAGACATCCCACTTATCTATTGCTACGGGAATAAAATCTTGATTAATGGAACTGTAGCTAAAGGAAAAAGACGATAGAGTTTTGGACAGTGTAAGTTTCAGAGTCAATTATCTGGGAAATTTCCTCCACTTGAACTAGAGACAATGTTGTGCCCGCTGACAACAAAGGGAACAATCCAGCAAAAGAAGTATACCTGCAATATCACTAAAGAAATTAAGTGCTCGTGACAATAATGTAGAGTGTAATGGTAGAAATTGCGCCAATTGGCCACTTTTCGATACTGTTTTTGAAAAATAGTCGCTGTCTTGGAGTTGCGAATTTCACATATGAAACTCCAAGACATTATTATGAAGGTTCACTTGTAAAATTTGAACTCTTGGACAATAGTTATTTTTTCATTACAAGGGCCAAAAAGCGAATATTTTGTAAATTTCAGCAAATGTAGTGTTACATCTAATTTAAAACCCAAGAAAACGTGAAGATACTTTGTACATAAACGTCAATGATCACAAGCGAACTGGAGATAAGCTCCTCTTAATTCCACAAACAGGAAGTGGTGCTCTCTGTGCTTAAATGGAACATAAATTGTAATACCAGTAAATAAAAAACTGCTCAGCCTAATTTCATAAATTGCTAAACAACCCACTAATATAGAAATGTAAACTCTAAAGACGAGTTACTAAACAACTTCCGTTATCGTCCAGCGGTTAGGATATCTGGCTTTCACTCAGGAGACCCGGGTTCGATTCCCGGTAACGGAAATTTTATTTTTCCCAAATTATGAAGTTCCCCTGTTAACTTCTTTTTGTTTCTCAATTTGTAATTAAGCGAAGTTTGCAAGTATTAGCTCAGATGCTGAATTTTTAAAGCGAAGTTTATAAAAATAGAGATAACACGTAAGTACTTCAGACTATTAGTTCATTACCTCTGATTACCACTCAATTACGAATTATCAATAAATAAAGAAAACTTCAACTAGTGTAAAAGCAACCCAATGAAGGAAGAAAAAATAGATTAAGCAAATACTAACGTTTAGCTGAATTTTTGGGGATTAAATAAAATAAGGTGGGAAGTAGAACATACGCAAGAATCCATTTGCCATTGAGCAGAGTCAATGTTCGACTAAATTCATCAATCTCAGCCCGAGTTTCACTGCTGGCGTTCAACCCTCTGTTGGTTCCTTTAAAAGAGTCCACCAATTGTTTCTTCAGTCAGCTGTTTTGGCGTCTCTTCCTTTGCAACGGCCATTCCACCTTCTCCTCTGTCCCCCTTTCCTCTTCGCTGGCCGCTCCCACGATATTTTTGGACTTTGGCTTGATTTAACTTGGTCTTTGTACTTCTCTTTTTGTTGTCAATTTGGTTCAACATTTTGAGGTGGCTTTTGACTATTGAAAATTTACGGGAGCGGCTCAATGATATTGATGGCCCAAAGCCAAACCTCTTCTACGTATCTTGATCATTCATTTATTTACCTACTGCTCTCACTATTACAAATATTTGGTAAATCTACTCACCGAGACTTAGATAATATTTTTACAAGAAATATATATGATGGTTAAGATAATATTTTTATAAATTCTCATAATTTAAAAAACACAACTTGTACCATATTTCATTCATTTAAAATAGTTCAAGTCTATTCTGAATTGACAAAGGATTAATTCAATTATACAAGAGATTTCTTTCTTTAATTATCGCAGTCGTCATCAAACTGTTTACTTCATATATTGCATATTTATAACACTCGAGTTATTTATTTGAATAACCTCTATCACATTTTAAAAAAAAAGTATAAAATTTAATATCTTTTATTAATAATATATAATTTAAAAATTTTGGGACGCTTCAATTTCAAGGCCTAAAGCAATTACTTTAGTGGCTTTCCCTAGAGCCGGCACTGAGAATTTATTTGAAGGGTTTTGCAAGTAAATTGATTGAGACAAGAGATGAAAGCCATTTTTGGCCTTGTACAAGGAGAAAACAGAGTGCTTTGTAAATAGGAAACAGGGGGAACTTTGATTAAATAGTAGTATAGTAAACTAACTATACACCTCTAGTCTAATGTCTTTAGTTTTTACTCATTGTTTTAGGAATTGGAGATGAACTAAAAATGGAATTATTTCCAGATCTAGTTCAGAATATTAGTAGCACTATGTAAAATAAGGATTTAAGCACTTTTAACTTTTCAGAAGTTTGACCAAATAAGTTATAATTTGTTTTATCCTAATTTATGCCGATCCTTAATTAAATAATTTTGATTTGTGGAGGATAGTGTTGCTCCCTTACGCACACGCAAGTATACGTAATCGACAAGAAATATAGGACAATGAGACCGGATTATCGTACCCAAGGGACTTAAGTTAACTACTTTATAATAACTAATATCGTTACTTAATCAAGCAAAGTTCAAGTTTAGTATATATTTTATTCTAAATTCTAATTCTAATTTAAATCTAGGAATTGCAAAGAACAATTATGTATTTTGTAATCAATAAAACAAAGATTCTAGGGTTGTGATTTTACTTCCAATCCTATTGCATTCTAATTGACTTATCGTTCATATAGTTAATGTAAGATTGCTAATTAATCGATAATGATACTCATAGCCTTCTTCCGAAGTACTATTCGCCTATTCCTAACAAGATTAACGCCTATATTCCTATGGAATTAATCTAGCAAGAGTGCATGAAGAACACGATTATACAATTAAGCATGGTGATTAAGTATATTCCTATCCTAACCACGAATCCGCTCTTTTTAACAAAGTTAAGAACATGCTTTCTTCAATCCTTATTCTAATCTAAACTTAGTTTTCTCAAACATCGCATAGATAATTGATAGAACTTAATTGGTGGCCAAAACAATTAAGCAATTTAGCATAGAATTGAAGAAACAATCTTATCCACATTAACTATTAAAACGAAATCATCAAGTTAGAAACACAATATTCATGGCTAATCACAACCCCAGAACAAAGGGTGATTAGCCACTCATGTTCAACAAAATCAAATAACTAAGTAAGAAAAACTAAATTAAAGATACTAGTTTGGATTGATGAACTGAAAAATTGTTGTGTTGTTGATGTTCCTAGGCCTCCTTTTGCTCCAAAATCACGTTCTTCTCCCCTTAGATAGGTTTAGGGGTGTTTATATAGGAGTTAGGAAGGGTTGGGGTCGACTTGGGGGTCTTCTAGGCGAAGTAGGAGACAATTCCCGAACTCAGTCCCCTGGCCAGCGCCCAGCGCCCCCCAGGGAACTGAAGGCAGAAGCTTGCTGGAGTTCACTGGTTCCAGCGCCACAGGCAGCGCTGGGTGCTGGCCTGTGTGCTGGTTTCCTCCTTTGTCCGTTTCTTCTTGTTATAGCTCGTTTCTTCCCTGATTGCTTTTAACTCATTCCTACACATAAAAACATATTATATTAACATGAATCAAAGTGATTAACATCCAAATCCATACAAACACGAGCTAAATATGGGGTAATTTATACATCATTTAATATCTTTTCTACCAATTATCAACATCCCACACTTAAACTCTTGCTCGCCCTCGAGCAATGGGACTTTAACCAACCTTTCCCAACTACTAACTTTTAGCTTAGCACGAACATTCAACATTAAAACGATTCATACTCTTGAACACAATCAATACTAGTTGAACAAGTATGAACACATAAATTACCCATATCATTCCCATAAAGTTCAATTAAGCCCATTAATTCAATCACATTCAACACCCCAATTGTCATCACCCAACCTCAAAAGCCGACTTGCTACATTAAGCTACTTCAATTCATATACTTACCCAACAAGACAATTCATACATTACCAATTGTTCATGAAATCATGTGCCCTCACCAATATATGAAGAGTGAATATATATACGAATGGAATCACACAAAAATTGCATAACAAACTCTCACTCTCACAAAGAACTCGTATGCATCCTATAGAGTACCATAAGCTTGCCCGTAGTATAGACTTCCACTAATTGAGTTAGTCAAATCTAAGATCAAGTAGGACTTTGTCGGGTTGTAATGTAGGCTAGGGGACGGGTAAGGTATATTTGGTAATAGTGACTAGTCCTCCTAGGCACTTAATACACTACACTCACTATTCAAACACTTCTTTTTCTTCCAATCCTTAAACTTGTCTCATATTCATAGCTTTTTTTTTTTTTTTCATCAAACAATTTCTTCTTTCTTATTTTTCATCCTCCATACACATTATTCATCCGCTAGTGATTTTTTTTTTCAATTTGGCTTCACATAGCCAACAAGTTCTTTCATTGTTCCCTTCTCTCAAGACAATCCCTCTAACCGCCCTTACTTCTTCTAGCGACTAAGTGCTTTCGGAGGTAAAGGTTTAATTAAGGCTAAATTCAAGAACAAAATAATGGGAATGGCTTGTAATGTAGGTCCACAAAGAAAGAGGCTCATAGGCTCAAAAGGGCTAACAATGGACAAATTTATATTCGATGCGACAAGCACATCCAAAATCAAACAAAGAAGTGCCTATATCATTTCTTAGATTATCCCAACTTACA